>CM061750.1:410221291-410506878 GCA_030979885.1 Lolium multiflorum
GCAAGAAATAGTATTTGAAGCAAAAGAGAGCATCAAGAGGCAAATTCAAAACACATTTAAGTCTAAAATGCTTCCTATGCATAGGAATCTTGTAAATAAACAAGTTCATGAAGAGCAAAGTAACAAGCATAGGAAGATAAAACAAGTGTAACTTCAAAAATTTCAGCACATAGAGAGGTGTTTTAGTAACATGAAAATTTCTACAACCATATTTTCCTCTCTCATAATAATTTTCAGTAGCATCATGAGCAAACTCAACAATGTAACTATCACATAAAGCATTCTTATCATGAGTCTCATGCATAAAATTATTACTCTCCACGTAAGCATAATCAATTTTATTAGTTGTAGTGGGAGCAAATTCAACGAAGTGGCTATCATCATATATATGAGGCATATTGTAATCATGAAAGAAAATTTTCTCCTCAATGCTTGGGGGACTAAAAAGATCATGCTCATCAGAGCCAGCTTCCCCAAGCTTAGAATTTTCCATAGCATTAGCAACAATGGTGTTCAAAGCATCCATAGTAATAACATTCCCATTAGCATGCATATAAAGTTCCATGGGTTTTTTAATTCTCTCTTCAAACACATCATGTCCTAATTCAAGATAAAGTTCATAAAGATCTCTCATATTTTTGTTGTTTTCCATTATGCTTTACTAGTGAAATAAAAACATGCATGATATTATAAAGTAAAACAAGTAACTAATTTTTTGTGTTTTTGATATAGAGTGCAAGACAGTAAATAAAGTAAAGCTAGCAACTAATTTTTTTGTATTTTGATATAGTGCAGCAAACAAAGTAGTAACTAAAACTAAGCAAGACAAAAACAAAGTAAAGAGATTGGGAAGTGGAGACTCCCCTTGCAGCGTGTCTTGATCTCCCCGGCAACGGCGCCAGAAAAAGGGCTTGATGGCGTGTAACTCACACGTTTGTTGGGAACCCCAAGAGGAAGGTATGATGCGCACAGCAGCAAGTTTTCCCTCAGAAAGAAACCAAGGTTTATCGAACCGGGAGGAGCCAAGAAGCACGTTGAAGGTTGATGGCGGCGGGATGTAGTGCGGCGCAACACCAGAGATTCCGGCGCTAACGTGGAACCTGCACAACACAACCAAAGTACTTTGCCCCAACGAAACATGAGGTTGTCAATCTCACCGGCTTGTTGTAACAAAGGATTAACCGTATTGTGTGGAAAATGATTGTTTGCGAGAAAACAGTAGAACAATTGCAGTAGATTGTATGCGATGTAAAGAATAGGACCGGGGTCCACAGTTCACTAGAGGTGTCTCTCCCATAAGATAAAAGCATGTTGGGTGAACAAATTACAGTCGGGCAATTGACAAATAGAGAGGGCATAACAATGCACATACATATTATGATGAGTACTGTGAGATTTAATTAGGCATTACGACAAAGTACATAGACCGCTATCCAGCATGCATCTATGCCTAAAAAGTCCACCTTCAGGTTATCATCCGAACCCCTCCAGTATTAAGTTGCTAACAACAGACAATTGCATTAAGTATTGCGCGTAATGTAATCATGACTACATCCTTGAACATAGCACCAATGTTTTATCCCTAGTGGCAACAGCACATCCATAACCTTAGAGGTTCTTGTCACCCCTCCAGATTCACGGAGACATGAACCCACTATCGAGCATAAATACTCCCTCTTGGAGTTACTAGCATCAACTTGGCCAGAGCATCTACTAATAACGGAGAGCATGCAAGATCATAAACAACACATAGACATAACTTTGATAATCAACATAACAAGTATTCTCTATCCATCGGATCCCGACAAACACAACATATAGTATTACAGATAGATGATCTTGATCATGTTAGGCAGCTCACAAGATCCAACAATGAAGCACAATGAGGAGAAGACAACCATCTAGCTACGCTATGGACCCATAGTCCAGGGGTGAACTACTCACTCATCACTCCGGAGGCGACCATGGCGGTGAAGAGTCCTCCGGGAGATGAATCCCCTCTCGGCAGGGTGCCGGAGGATCTCCAGAATCCCCGAGATGGGATTGGCGGCGGCGGCGTCTCAGTAAGGTTTTCCGTATCGTGGCTCTCGGTACTGGGGGTTTCGCGACGAAGGCTATTTGTAGGCGGAAGGGCAGGTCAAGGGGCATCACGAGGGGCCCACACTATAGGTCGGCGCGGCCAGGGCTTGGGCCGCGCCGCCCTGTTTGGCCACCTCGTGACCCCACTTCGTCTCCTCTTCGGTCTTCTGGAAGCTTCGTGGCAAAATAGGACCCTGGGCGTTGATTTCGTCCAATTCCGAGAATATTTCTTTACTAGGATTTCTGAAACCAAAAACAATAGAAAACAGCAACTGGCTCTTCGGCATCTTGTTAATAGGTTAGTTCCAGAAAATGCACGAATATGACATAAAGTGTGCATAAAACATGTAGATATCATCAATAATGTGGAATGGAACACAAGAAATTATCGATACGTCGGAGACGTATCACCGGAGAAGACGGAGGTTTTCAAAAACATCGATCACAGATCTGTGGATATCAACAAGGACTTGACCTATCGCGAAGTACCTATTCGCATCCTGGAAGAAGCTTTCAGAACCACCCGCACCAGGAGTATCAAGTTCCTGAAGATTCAATGGAGCAACCATACCGAAGAAGAAGCCACTTGGGAGCGAGAAGATTACATGAGGACTGAATTCCCAGATCTCTTTAGTACCTAGTTTTTCTTTAAGATCTCGGGACGAGATCTTTTCTAAGGGGGAAGGGTTTGTAACATCCCAAGTTTTCAAATCAATAAAGAAAAGGAATTCAATTGTTCAAAATTTGGAACCAACAAAAACTTTTATTGAATAATGTGCTATGCATAATGCTCATGCTTGATCTTTGTGTTTTTGCCATGATGTGTTTTTGAAATCATTGGCAATGTGCTAAAACCCTAAACCCTATCTAATGGAATCACAAAGGAACCAAGAATAAAAAGGGAAAATGAAAATGGCACCACATATGCACTTATGGCCATTTTTTCCAAATCAAGACTTAGGCCAATTTGACTTGTGAATGGTTGGGAAAGGTTACTAAACACCTAAGAACCACATTTCAATCAAAGAAACCCAAATCAAATCAAAAGAAAATGCAAAACTATGCAACATGTGATAATGGTCAAAATTGACAATTATATCAGGATACCCACTTTGAGCCCCTGTATTAAGAGCTTCTTAAACGAAACTCTCCCAACTCTTTGCACCTCATCCAAGACCTCATCAAGATGAACAACTTTGGTAAAGACCACCCCTGCAAATTCTTCCTAAATTTTTTAATATCATCAAGCAAAGTAGCAACATCAAAGCAGATTCTAGATTATGCCATATTTGGTTTTTCACAAATCAATTCCATTTTGCACACCACCACCACCATTGTGTGCCAAATAATATATGAAGCAACTCCACCAAAAAATCTTTGCAAAATTCAAAAATTCATCTCGCGCGGCCATTGTGTCGAACACATGGCAGGCACTGATCTGCCAACTCAATACATGCAAATATCCTTTGGGTTTTAGCCTAAACCATCCAACCTAGGTAAGCATTATCTCCCTGGTTAACTCATGGCACACCTCATGCCATCACTCCATACACTCCCTTCCAGCTGACCAAACCATGTCAGTGATCTTCCCCGCTCTCTGCTGAGCAAGATAGACATGGCCCTTGGCCAAGGAGAGCAAGCCACTAGCCGGAACGGTACACGCCCACGACGCACAGACGCGCCAGAGCGTGCACGCTCGCGTCACCGGAGCGCGCCAGAGCACGGCCTGCCCTCGTCACTCTCGTCCTCCCCTTGACTTCTCCTCTCGCCCGTAGCACCACCACGTCACCCTCTACACGCTAGACATGCTCACCTACGCCGGAGAGGACGCTCGCCGTCGTCATCGTCGGAGACTTCCGCCACGGTACCGAGCGCTCACGTCAACCTCCCGCTCGCGTCACTGCATCATTTTCAACGCCGTCAAGCGCGCCATGCTCGCCATGACGTCGCCAACACTGCAGCACCGTCGCCCAGCTCTCTCCGCCACTGTAATGCCGTCGCCATGGATGACCTCACCATACCGTGCCGCCCTCCTCCGCTCGCTATAAATAGAGGCCACCCCCGCCTCAATTCTTCACGCCATTGTCACTCTCCCATCTCAGAACCACTCCTTGAGCTCTCTCTCTTCCCAATTTGATACGTAGCTAGCCAATTTCTCGCCGTAGTGCTGCGGAGCCGCCGCGGAAGGAGGAGAAGCTAGGATCCACCTCAGGCGATGATGGCGTGTAACTCACACGTTCGTTGGGAACCCCAAGAGGAAGGTATGATGCGCACAGCAGCAAGTTTTCCCTCAGAAAGAAACCAAGGTTTATCGAACCGGGAGCCAAGAAGCACGTTGAAGGTTGATGGCGGCGGAATGTAATGCGGCGCAACAGGGATTCGGCGCCAACGTGGAACCTGCACAACACAACCAAAGTATTTTGCCCCAACGAAACAGTGAGGTTGTCAATCTCACCGGCTTGCTGTAACAAAGGATTAACCGTATTGTGTGGAAGATGATTGTTTGCGAAAACAGTAAAACAAGTATTGCATAGATTGTATGCGATGTAAATAATAGGACCGGGGTTCACTAGAGGTGTCTCTCCCATAAGATAAAAGCATGTTGGGTGAACAAATTACAGTCGGGCAATTGACAAATAGAGAGAGCATAACAATGCACATACATGTCATGATAAATATAGTGAGATTTAATTGGGCATTACGACAAAGTACATAGACCGCTCCAGCATGCATCTATGCCTAAAAGTCCACCTTCGGTTATCATCCGAATCCTCCGGTATTAAGTTGCTAACAACGGACAATTGCATTAAGTATTGCGCGTAATGTAATGGTGACTACATCCTTGAACATAGTACCAATGTTTTATCCCTAGTGGCAACACACATCCATAACCTTAGAGGTTCTTGTCACCCCTCCAGATTCACAGAGACATGAACCCACTATCGAGCATAAATACTCCCTCTTGGAGTTACTAGCATCAACTTGGCCAGAGCATCTACTAATAACGGAGAGCATCCAAGATCACAAACAACACATAGACATAACTTTGATAATCAACATAACAAGTATTCTCTATCCATCGAATCCCAACAAACACAACATATAGTATTACAGATAGATGATCTTGATCATGTTAGGCAGCTCACAAGACCCGACAATGAAGCACAATGAGGAGAAGACAACCATCTAGCTACTGCTATGGACCCATAGTCCAGGGTGAACTACTCACTCATCACTCCGGAGGCGACCATGGCGGTGAAGAGTCCTCCGGGAGA
Organism: Lolium multiflorum; assembly: GCA_030979885.1. NCBI lineage: Eukaryota > Viridiplantae > Streptophyta > Magnoliopsida > Poales > Poaceae > Lolium > Lolium multiflorum. The sequence goes on from CM061750.1 coordinate 410,226,646, forward strand.
TGAATCCCCTCTCCGGCATGCCGGAGGAGATCTCCAGAATCCCCGAGATGGGATTGGCGGCGGCGGCGTCTGGAAGGTTTTCCGTATCGTGGCTCTCGACGGGGGTTTCGCGACGAAGGCTATTTGTAGGCGGAAGGGCAGGTAAAGAGGCGGCACGGGGCCCCACACCATAGGTCGGCGCGGCCAAGGCCGGGCCGCGCCGCCTATGGTTTGGCCGTGTACCGTCTCCTCTTCGGTCTTCGGAAGCTTCGTGGAAAAATAGGACCCGGGCGTTGATTTCGTCCAATTCCGAGAATATTTCTTTACTAGGATTTCTGAAACCAAAAACAGCAGAAAATAGCAGCTGGCTCTTCGGCATCTTGTTAATAGGTTAGTTCCAGAAAATGCACGAATATGACATAAAGTGTGCATAAAATATGTAGATATCATCAATAATGTGGCATGGAACACAAGAAATTATCGATACGTCGGAGACGTATCAGCATCCCCAAGCTTAGTTCTGCTCGTCCCGAGCAGGTAAAACGATAACAAAGATAATTTCTGGAGTGACATGCCATCATAACCTTGATCATACTATTTGTAAACATATGTAATGAATGCAGCGATCAAAACAATGGTAATGACATGAGTAAACAAGTGAATCATAAAGCAAAGACTTTTCATGAATAGTACTTCAAGACAAGCATCAATAAGTCTTGCATAAGAGTTAACTCATAAAGCAATAAATCAAAGTAAAGGTATTGAAGCAACACAAAGGAAGATTAAGTTTCAGCGGTTGCTTTCAACTTATAACATGTATATCTCATGGATATTGTCAACGTAGAGTAATATAATAAGTGCAATATGCAAGTATGTAGGAATCAATGCACAGTTCACACAAGTGTTTGCTTCTTGAGGTGGAGAGAGATAGGTGAACTGACTCAATATAAAAGTAAAAAAGAATGGTCCTTCAAAAAGGAAAGCATCGATTGCTATATTTGTGCTAGAGATTTTATTTTGAAAACATGAAACAATTTTGTCAACGGTAGTAATAAAGCATATGAGTTATGTAAATTATATCTTACAAGTTGCAAGCCTCATGCATAGTATACTAATAGTGCCCGCACCTTGTCCTAATTAGCTTGGACTACCGGATCATCGCAATACACATGTTTTAACCAAGTGTCACAATGGGGTACCTCCATGCCGCCTTGTACAAAGGTCTAAGGAGAAAGCTCGCATTTTGGATTTCTCGCTTTTGATTATTCTCAACTTAGACATCCATACCGGGACAACATGGACAACAGATAATGGACTCCTCTTTAATGCATAAGCATGTGGCAACAATTATTATTCTCATATGAGATTGAGGATATATGTCCAAAACTGAAACTTCCACCATGAATCATGGCTTTAGTTAGCGGCCCAATGTTCTTCTCTAACAATATGCATGCTTAACCATTAAGGTGGTAGATCTCTCTTACTTCAGACAAGACGGACATGCATAGCAACTCACATGATATTCAACAAAGAATAGTTGATGGCGTCCCCAAACATGGTTATCGCACAACAAGCAACTTAATAAGAGATAAAGTGCATAAGTACATATTCAATACCACAATAGTTTTTAAGCTATTTGTCCCATGAGCTATATATTGTAAAGGTGGAGAATAGAAATTTAAAGGTAGCACTCAAGCAATTTACTTTGGAATGGCGGAGAAATACCATGTAGTAGGTAGGTATGGTGGACACAAATGGCATAGTGGTTGGCTCAAGGATTTTGGATGCATGAGAAGTATTCCCTCTCGATACAAGGTTTAGGCTAGCAAGGTTATTTGAAACAAACACAAGGATGAACCGGTGCAGCAAAACTCACATAAAAGACATATTGTAAACATTATAAGACTCTACACCGTCTTCCTTGTTGTTCAAAACTCAATACTAGATATTATCTAGACTTTAGAGAGACCAAATATGCAAACCAAATTAGCAAGCTCTAGGTGTTTCTTCATTAATGGGTGCAAAGTATATGATACAAGAGCTTAAACATGAGCACAACAATTGCCAAGTATCAAATTATTCAAGACATTTTAGAATTACTACATGTAGCATTTTCCAATTCCAACCATATAACAATTTAACGAAGAAGAAACTTCGCCATAAATACTATGAGTAAAGCCTAAGGACATACTTGTCCATACGCAACAGCGGAGCGTGTCTCTCTCCCACAAAGTGAATGCTAGGATCCATTTTATTCAAACAAAAACAAAAACAAAAAAAAACAAACCGACGCTCCAAGCAAAGCACATAAGATGTGACGAATAAAAATATAGGGGAGGAACCCGATAATGTTGTCGATGAAGAAGGGATGCCTTGGGCATCCCCAAGCTCGCTTGAGTCTTCTTAGAATATGCAGGGGTAAACCACCGGGGCATCCCCAAGCTTAGAGCTTTCACTCTCCTTGATCATATTGCATCATACTCCTCTCTTGATCCTTGAAAACTTCCTCCACACCAAACTCGAAACAACTCATAAGAGGGTTAGTGCATAATAAAAATTAACATGTTCAGAGGTAACACAATCATTCTTAACACTTCTGGACATTGCATAAAGCTACTGGACATTAATGGATCAAAGAAATTCATCCAACATAGCAAAAGAGGCAATGCGAAATAAAAGGCAGAATCTGTCAAAACAGAACAGTTCGTAAAGACGAATTTTAAAATGGCACCAGACTTGCTCAAATGAAAATGCCCAAATTGAATGAAAGTTGCGTACATATCTGAGGATCACTCACGTAAATTGGCATAATTTTCTGAGTTACCTACAGAGAATTTTGCCCAGATTCGTGACAGCAAAGAAATCTGTTTCTGCGCAGTAATCCAAATCTAGTATGAACTTTTCTATCAACGACTTTACTTGGCACAATAAAACACTAAACTAAGATAAGGAGAGGTTGCTACAGTAGTAAACAACTTCCAAGACACAAATATAAAACAAAGTACTGTAGTAAAAATATGGGTTGTCTCCCATAAGCGCTTTCTTTAACGCCTTTCAGCTAGGCGCAGAAAGTATATATCAAGTATTATCAAGAGACGAAGCATCAACATCATAATTTGTTCTAATAATAGAATCATAAGGTAACTTCATTCTCTTTCTAGGGAAGTGTTCCATACCTTTCTTGAGAGGAAATTGATATTTAATATTACCTTCCTTCATATCAATAGTAGCACCAACGGTTCGAAGAAAAGGTCTTCCCAATATAATGGGGCAAGATGCATTGCATTCAATATCCAAGACAACAAAATCAACGGGGACAAGGTTATTGTTAACCATAATATGAACATTATCAACTCTCCCCAAAGGTTTCTTTTTAGCATTATCAGCGAGATTAACATCCAAATAACAATTTTTCAATGGTGGCAAGTCAAGCATATCATAGAATTTCTTAGGCATAACAGAAATACTTGCACCAAGATCACATAAAGCATTACAATCGAAATCATTGACCCTCATTTTAATGATGGGTTCCCAACCATCCTCTAGCTTTCTAGGAATAGAAGTTTCAAGTTTCAGTTTCTCTTCTCTAGCTTTAATGAGAGCATTTGTAATATGTTTTGTGAAAGCCAAGTTTACAGCGCTAGCATTGGGACTCTTAGCAAGTTTTTGTAAGAACTTTATAACTTCAGAGATGTGGCAATCATCAAAATCTAAATCATTATGAGCTACAGCAATGGGATCATTGTCCCCAAGGTTGGAAAAAATTTCAGCAGTTTTATCACAAGCAGTTTCAGCAGTTTTAGCAATTTCAGGCAGTTTTGTACGCTTTGCACTAGGAGTAGAAACATTACCAACACCAATTATTTTACCATTGATAGTAGGAGGTGCAGCAACATGTGAGGAATCAACATTACTTGTGGTGGTAATAGTCCAAACTTTAGCTACATTTTTCTCTTTAGCTAGTTTTTCATTTTCTTCTCTATCCCACCTAGCACGCAATTCAGCCATTAATCTTATATTCTCATTAATTCTAACTTGGATGGCATTTGCTGTAGTAACAATTTTATTTTCAATATCCCTATTAGGCATAACTTTCGATTTCAAAAGATCAACATCAGAGACAAGACTATCAACCTTAGAAGCGAGAATATCAATTTTATTGAGTTTTTCCTCAACAGATTTGTTAAAGGCAGTTTGTGTACTAATAAATTCTTTAAGCATAGCTTCAAGTCCAGGGGGTGTGTTCCTATTATTATTGTAAGAATTCCCATAAGAATTAGCATAACCGTTACCATTATTATAAGGATATGGCCTATAGTTATTACTAGAATTGTTCCGATAAGTATTGTTGTTAAAATTATTATTTTTAATGAAATTTACATCAACATGTTCTTCTTGGGCAACCAATGAAGCTAACGGAACATTATTAGGATCAACATTAGTCCTATCATTCACAAGCATAGACATAATAGCATCAATCTTATCATTCAAGGAAGAGGATTCTTCAACAGAATTTACCTTCTTACCTTGTGGAGCTCTTTCCGTGTGCCATTCAGAGTAATTAATCATCATATCATCAAGAAGCTTTGTAGCCGCCCCAAAGTGATGGACATAAAGGTACCTCCAGCAGCTGAATCCAATAAATTCCGCGAAGAAAAATTCAGTCCTGCATAAAGGTTTGGATGATCATCCAAGTAGTCAGTCCATGGGTTGGGCAATTTTTAACAGAGATTTCATTCTTTCCCATGCTTGTGCAATATGTTCAGTATCTAATTGTTTAAAATTCATTATGCTACTCCTCAAAGATATAATTTTAGCAGGGGATAATATCTACCAATAAAAGCATCCTTGCATTTAGTCCATGAATCAATACTATTCTTAGGCAGAGATAGCAACCAATCTTTAGCTCTTCCTCTTAATGAGAAAGGAAACAATTTCAATTTAATAATTTCACCATCTACATCCTTATACTTTTGCATTTCACATAGTTCAACAAAATTATTAAGATGGGCAGCAGCATCATCAGAACTAACAGAAAATTGCTCTCTCATAACAAGATTCAGTAAAGCAGGTTTAATTTCAAAGAATTCTGCTGTAGTAGCGGTGGAGCAATAGGTGTGCATAAGAAATCATTATTATTTGTGGTTGTGAAGTCACACAACTTAGTATTTTCAGGGTGTTCATTTTAGCAGTAGTAAATAAAGCAAACTAGATAAAGTAAATGCAAGTAACTAATTTTTTTGTGTTTTTGATATAGAGTGCAAGACAGTAAATAAAGTAAAGCTAGCAACTAATTTTTTTGTGTTTTGATATAATGCAGCAAACAAAGTAGTAAATAAAATAAAGCAAGACAAAAAAAAGTAAAGAGATTGGGAAGTGGAGACTCCCTTGCAGCGTGTCTTGATCTCCCCGGCAACGGCGCAAGAAAAAGAGCTTGATGGCGTGTAACTCACACGTTCGTTGGGAACCCCAAAAGGAAGGTATGATGCGCACAGCAGCAAGTTTTCCCTCAGAAAGAAACCAAGGTTTATCGAACCAGGAGGAGCCAAGAAGCACGTTGAAGGTTGATGGCGGCGGAATGTAATGCGGCACAACACCAGGGATTCGGTGCCAACGTGGAACTGCACAACACAACCAAAGTACTTTGCCCCAACGAAATAGTGAGGTTGTCAATCTCACCGGCTTGTTGTAACAAAGGATTAACCGTATTGTGTGGAAGATGATTGTTTGCAAAAAACAGTAAAACAAGTATTGCAGTAGATTGTATGCGATGTAAAGAATAGGACCGGGGTCCACAGTTCACTAGAGGTGTCTCTCCCATAAGACAAAAGCATGTTGGGTGAACAAATTACAGTCGGGCAATTGACAAATAGAGAGAGCATAACAATGCACATACATGTCATGATAAATATAGTGAGATTTAATTGGGCATTACGACAAAGTACATAGACCGCTATCCAGCATGCATCTATGCCTAAAAAGTCCACCTTCAGTTATCATCCGAACCCCTCCGGTATTAAGTTGCTAACAACAGACAATTGCATTAAGTATTGCGCGTAATGTAATCAGGACTACATCCTTGAACATAGCACCAATGTTTTATCCCTAGTGGCAAACACATCCATAACCTTAGAGGTTCTTGTCACCCCTCCAGATTCACGGAGACATGAACCCACTCTCGAGCATAAATACTCCCTCTTGGAGTTACTAGCATCAACTTGGCCAGAGCACTAATAATGGAGAGCATGCAAGATCATAAACAACACATAGACATAACTTTGATAATCAACATAACAAGTATTCTCTATCCATCAGATCCCGACAAACACAACATATAGTATTACAGATAGATGATCTTGATCATGTTAGGCAGCTCACAAGACCCGACAATGAAGCACAATGAGGAGAAGACAACCATCTAGCTACTGCTATGGACCCATAGTCCAGGGTGAACTACTCACTCATCACTCCGGAGGCGACCATGGCGGTGAAGAGTCCTCCGGAGATGAATCCCCTCTGGCAGGGTGCCGGAGGAGATCTCGAATCCCCGAGATGGGATTGGCGGCGGCGGTGTCTCGGTAAGGTTTTCCGTATCGTGGCTCTCGGTGCGGGGTTTGCGACGGAGGCTATTTGTAGGCGGAAGGGCAGGTAAAGAGGCGGCACGAGGGGCCCACACCATAGGTCGTGCGGCCAAGGCCTGGGCCGCGCCGCCCTATGGTTTGGCCACCTCGTGGCCCCACTTCGTCTCCTCTTCGGTCTTCTGGAAGCTTCGTGGCAAAATAGGACCCTGGGCGTTGATTTCGTCCAATTCCGAGAATATTTCTTTACTAGGATTTCTGAAACCAAAAACAGCGAAACAACCGGCTCTTCGGCATCTTGTTAATAGGTTAGTTCCAGAAAATGCACGAATATGACATAAAGTGTGCATAAAACATGTAGATATCATCAATAATGTGGCATGGAACACAAGAAATTATCGATACGTCGGAGACGTATCGGCACCTGTACCAGGAGCTTCGCCACCCTCGACAATGTCGCCACGCACCCTCGCCGATGATCGCCAGACTCGTGAGCCTCCGACCTTTGATACGTCTCCAACGTATCGATAATTTCTTATGTTCCATGCCACATTATTGATGTTATCTACATGTTTTATGCACACTTTATGTCATATTTGTGCATTTTCGGAACTAACCTATTAACAAGATGCCGAAGTGCCAGTTGTTGTTTTTGCTGTTTTTGGTTTCAGAAATCCTAGTAACGAAATATTCTCGGAATTGGACGAAATCAACGCCCAGGGTCCTATTTTGCCACGAAGCTTCCAAGACCGAAGAGGAGACGAAGTGGGGCCACGAGGTGGCCAGACTACAGGGCGGCGCGGCCCAAGCCCTGGCTGCGCCGGCCTGTGGTGTGGGCCCCTCATGCCCCTTCCTGACCTGCCCTTCCGCCTACAAATAGCCTCCATCGCGAAACCCCGACCGAGCCACGATGGAAACCCACGAGACGCCGCCGCCAATCCCATCTCGGGGATTCTGAGATCTCCTCCGGCACCTGCGGAGAGGGGATTCATCTCCCGGAGGACTCTACGCCGCCATGGTCGCCTCCGGAGTGATGTGTGAGTAGTCTACCCCTGGACTATGGGTCCATAGCAGTAGCTAGATGGTTGTCTTCTCCCCATTGTGTTTCATTGTCAGATCTTGTGAGCTGCCTAACATGATCAAGATCATCTATCTGTAATTCTATATGTTGCGTTTGTTGGGATCCGATGAATAGAGAATACTTGTTATGTTGATTATCAAAGTTATGTCTATGTGTTGTTTATGATCTTGCATGCTCTCCGTTACTAGTAGATGCTCTGGCCAAGTAGATGCTTGTAACTCCAAGAGGGAGTATTTATGCTCGATAGTGGGTTCATGCCTCCATTGATATCTGGGACAGTGAAAGTTCTAAGGTTGTGATGTGCTTGCCACTAGGGATAAAACATTGGTGCTATGTTCAAGGATGTAGTTACTGATTACATTACGCGCAATACTTAATGCAATTGTCTGTTGTTAGCAACTTAATACTGGAGGGGTTCGGATGATAACGAAGGTGGACTTTTTAGGCATAGATGCATCTTTGGATAGCGGTCTATGTACTTTGTCGTAATGCCCAATTAAATCTCACAATACTCATCATAATATGTATGTGCATGGTCATGCCCTCTTTATTTGTCAATTGCCCAACTGTAATTTGTTCACCCAACATGTTGTTTATCTTATGGGAGAGACACCTCTAGTGAACTGTGGACCCCGGTCCAATTCTTGTTTTACTGCAATACTTGTTTTACTGTTTTCTGCAAACAATCATCTTCCACACAATACGGTTAATCCTTTGTTACAGCAAGCCGGTGAGATTGACAACCTCACTGTTTCGTTGGGGCAAAGTACTTGGTTTGTGTTGTGCAGGTTCCACGTTGGCGCCGGAATCTCTGGTGTTGCGCCACACTACATCCCGCCGCCATCAACCTTCAACGTGCTTCTTGGCTCCTCCTGGTTCGATAAACCTTGGTTTCTTTCGAGGGAAAACTGTTGTGCGCATCATACCTTCCTCTTGGGGTTCCCAACGAACGTGTGACACGCCATCAAGCTCTTTTTAGCCGTTGCCGGGAGATCAAGACACGCTGAGGAGTCTCCACTTCTCAATCTCTTTACTTTGTTTTTGTCTTGCTTTATTTTATTTACTACTTTGTTTGCTGCACTAAATCAAAATACAAAAAATTAGTTGCTAGTTTTAGTTTATTTGCTATCTTGTTTGCTATATCAAAAACACAAAAAAAATTAGTTACTTGCATTTACTTTATCTAGTTTGCTTTATTTACTGTTGCTAAAATGGCCAACCTTGAAAATACTAAGTTGTGTGACTTCACAACCACAAATAATAATGATTTCCTATGCACACCTATTGCTCCACCTGCTACTACAGCAGAATTCTTTGAAATTAAACCTGCTTTACTGAATCTTGTTATGAGAGAGCAATTTTCTGGTGTTAGTTCTGATGATGCTGCTGCCCATCTTAATAATTTTGTTGAATTGTGTGAAATGCAAAAGTATAAAGATGTAGATGGTGATATTATAAAATTAAAATTGTTCCCTTTCTCATTAAGAGGAAGAGCTAAAGATTGGTTGCTATCTCTGCCTAAGAATAGTATTGATTCATGGACTAAATGCAAGGATGCTTTTATTGGTAGATATTATCCCCCTGCTAAAATTATATCTTTGAGGAGTAGCATAATGAATTTTAAACAATTAGATACTGAACATGTTGCTCAAGCTTGGGAAAGAATGAAATCTTTGGTTAAAAATTGCCCAACACATGGACTGACTACTTGGATGATCATCCAAACCTTCTATGCAGGACTAAATTTTTCTTCACGGAATTTATTGGATTCAGCTGCTGGAGGTACCTTTATGTCCATCACTCTTGGTGAAGCAACAAAGCTTCTTGATAATATGATGATCAATTACTCTGAATGGCACACGGAAAGAGCTCCACAAGGTAAGAAGGTAAATTCTGTCGAAGAAACCTCTTCCTTGAGTGATAAGATTGATGATATTATGTCTATGCTTGTGAGTGATAGGACTAATGTTGATCCTAATAATGTTCCGTTAGCTTCATTGGTTGCACAAGAAGAACATGTTGATGTAAACTTCATTAAAAATAATAATTTCAACAACAATGCTTACCGGAACAATTCTAGTAACAACTATAGGCCATATCCTTATAATAATGGCAACGGCTATGGTAATTCTTATGGGAATTCTTACAACAATAATAGGAATTCACCCCCTGGATTTGAAGCCATGCTTAAAGAATTTATTAGTACACAAACTGCTTTTAACAAATCTGTTGAAGAAAAGCTTGGGAAAATTGATATACTTGCTTCTAAAGTTGATAGTCTTGCCTCTGATGTTGATCTTTTGAAATCGAAAGTTATGCCTAATAGGGATATTGAAAATAAAATTGTTACTACAGCAAATGTCATCCAAGTTAGAATTAATGTGAATATAAGATTGATGGCTGAACTGCGTGCTAGGTGGGATAGAGAAGAAAATGAAAAACTAGCTAAAGAGAAGAATGTAGCTAAAGTTTGGACTATTACCACCACAAGTAATGCTAATGCTACACATGTTGCTGCACCTCCTACTATTAATAATAAAAGAATTGGTGTTAGCAATGTTTCCACTTCTAATGCAAAGCGTGAGAAACTGCCTGAAACTGCTAAAACTGCCTGTGATAAAGCTGCTGAAATTTTTTCCAACATTGGGGATGATGATCCCATTGCTTTAGATTATAATGGTTTGAATTTTGATGATTGCCACATCTCTGAAGTTATAAAGTTCTTGCAAAAACTTGCTAAAAGTCCTAATGATAGTGCTATAAATTTGGCTTTCACGCAACATATTACAAATGCTCTCATAAAAGCTAGAGAAGAGAAACTAGAGCGCGAAGCCTCTATTCCTAAAAAGCTAGAGGATGGTTGGGAGCCCATCATTAAGATGAAGGTTAAAGATTTTGATTGTAATGCCTTATGTGATCTTGGTGCAAGTATTTCCGTTATGCCTAAGAAAATTTATAATATGCTTGACTTGCCACCGCTGAAAAATTGTTATTTGGATGTTAATCTTGCTGATCATTCTACAAAGAAACCTTTGGGGAAAGTTGATAATGTTCGCATTACCGTTAACAATAACCTTGTCCCCGTTGATTTTGTTGTCTTGGATATTGAATGCAATGCATCTTGTCCCATTATATTGGGAAGACCTTTTCTTCGAACTGTTGGTGCTATCATTGATATGAAGGAAGGTAATATAAAATATCAATTTCCTCTCAAGAAAGGTATGAAACACTTCCCTAGAAAGAGAATGAAGTTACCTTTTGATTCTATTATTAGAACAAATTATGATGTTGACACTTCACCTCTTGATAATACTTGATACACACTTTCTGCGCCTAGCTGAAAGGCGTTAAAGAAAAGCGCTTATGGGAGACAACCCATGTTTTACCTACAGTAATTTGTTTTTATTTTGTGTCTTGGAAGTTGTTTACTACTGTAGCAACCTCTCCTTATCTTAGTTTTGTGTTTTGTTGTGCCAAGTAAAGTCTTTGATAGTAAAGTTCATACTAGATTTGGATTACTGCGCAGTTTTAGATTTCTTTGCTGTCACGAATCTGGGCTAAATTCTCTGTAGGTAACTCAGAAAATTATGCCAATTTACGTGAGTGATCCTCAGATATGTACGCAACTTTCATTCAATTTGAGCATTTTCATTTGAGCAAGTCTGGTGCCATTTTAAAATTCGTCAATACGAACTGTTCTGTTTTGACAGATTCTGCCTTTTATTTCGCATTGCCTCTTTTGCTATGTTGGATGAATTTCTTTGATCCATTAATGTCCAGTAGCTTTATGCAATGTCCAGAAGTGTTAAGAATGATTGTGTCACCTCTGAACATGTTAATTTTTATTGTCGCTAACCCTCTAATGAGTTGTTCTAAGTTTGGTGTGGAGGAAGTTTTCAAGGATCAAGAGAGGAGTATGATGCAACATGATCAAGGAGAGTGAAAGCTCTAAGCTTGGGGATGACCCGGTTGTTCACCCCTGCATATTCTAAGAAGACTCAAGCGTCTAAGCTTGGGGATGCCCAAGGCATCCCCTTCTTCATCGACAACATTATCAGTTCCTCCCCGAAACTATATTTTTATTTCGTCACATCTTATGTGCTTTCTTGGAGCGTCAGTTTGTTTTTGTTTTTGTTTTGTTTGAATAAAATGGATCCTAGCATTCACTTTATGGGAGAGAGACACGTTCCGCTGTAGCATATGGACAAGTATGTCCTTAGTCTCTACTCATAGTATTCATGGCGAAGTTTCTTCTTCGTTAAATTGTTATATGGTTGGAATTGGAAAATGATACATGTAGTAATTGCTATAAATATCTTGGGTAATGTGATACTTGGCAATTGTTGTGCTCATGTTTAAGCTCTTGCATCATATGCTTTGCACCCATTAATGAAGAAATACATAGAGCATGCTAAAATTTGGTTTGCATATTTGGTCTCTCTAAGGTCTAGATAATTTCTAGTATTGAGTTTGAACAACAAGGAAGACGGTGTAGAGTCTTATAATGTTTTCAATATGTCTTTTATGTGAGTTTTGATGCACCGGTTCATCCTTGTGTTTGTTTCAAATAACCTTGCTAGCCTAAACCTGTATCGAGAGGGAATACTTCTCATGCATCCAAAATCCTTGAGCCAACCACTATGCCATTTGTGTCCACCATACCTACCTACTACATGGTATTTCTCCGCCATTCCAAAGTAAATTGCTTGAGTGCTACCTTTAAAATTCCATCATTCGCCTTTCCAATATATAGCTCATGGGACAAATAGCTTAAAAACTATTGTGGTATTGAATATGTACTTATGCACTTTATCTCTTATTAAGTTGCTTGTTGTGCGATAACCATGTTCAGGGGACGCCATCAACTACTCTTTGTTGAATTTCATGTGAGTTGCTATGCATGTTCGTCTTGTCTGAAGTAAGAGCGATCTACCACCTTATGGTTAAGCATGCATATTGTTAGAGAAGAACATTGGGCCGCTAAATAAAGCCATGATCCATGGTGGAAGTTTCAGTTTTGGACAAATATCCTCAATCTCATATGAGAAAATTATTAATTGTTGTTACATGCTTATGCATAAAAGAGGAGTCCATTATCTGTTGTCTATGTTGTCCCGGTATGGATGTCTAAGTTGAGAATAATCAATAGCGAGAAATCCAATGCGAGCTTTCTCCTTAGACCTTTGTACAGGCGACATGGAGGTACCCCATTGTGACACTTGGTTGAAACATGTGTATTGCGATGATCCGGTAGTCCAAGCTAATTAGGACAAGGTGCGGACACTATTAGTATACTATGCATGAGGCTTGCAACTTGTGAGATATAATTTACATGATACATATGCTTTATTACCACCGTTGACAAAATTGTTTCATGTTTTCAAAATCAAAGCTCTAGCACAAATATAGCAATCGATGCTTTTCCTCTTTGAAGGACCATTCTTTTACTTTTATGTTGAGTCAGTTCACCTATCTCTCTCCACCTCAAGAAGCAAACACTTGTGTGAAATGTGCATTGATTCCTACATACTTGCATATTGCACTTATTATATTACTCTATGTTGACAATATCCATGAGATATACATGTTACAAGTTGAAAGCAACCGCTGAAACTTAATCTTCTTTTGTGTTGCTTCAATGCCTTTACTATGAATTATTGCTTTATGAGTTAACTCTTATGCAAGACTTATTGATGCTTGTCTTGACTTTATGATTCACTTGTTTACTCATGTCATATACATTGTTTTGATCGCTGCATTCACTACATATGCTTTACAAATAGTATGATCAAGGTTATGATGGTATGTCACTCCAGAAATTATCTGTGTTATCGTTTTACCTGCTCGGGACGACAGAACTAAGCTTGGGGATGCGATACGTCTCCAACGTATCGATAATTTCTTATGTTCCATGCCACATTATTGATGTTATCTAAATGTTTTATGCACACTTTATGTCATATTCGTGCATTTTCTGGAACTAACCTATTAACAAGATGCCGAAGTGCCATTGTTTTCTGCTGTTTTTGGTTTCAGAAATCCTAGTAACGAAATATTCTCGGAATTGGACGAAATCAACGCCCGGGGTCCTATTTTGCCACGAAGCTTCCAAGACCGAAGAGGAGACGAAGTGGGGCCACGAGGTGGCCAGACTACAGGCGGCGGCCCAAGCCCTGGCCGCGCCGGCCTGTGGTGTGGGCCCTCGTGCCCCTTCCGACCCTGCCCTTCCGCCTACAAATAGCCTCCGTCGCGAAACCCCAGACGAGAGCCACGATACGGAAAACCTTCCGAGACGCCGCCGCCGCCAATCCCATCTCGGGGGATTCGAGATCTCCTCCGGCACCCTGCCGAGGGGATTCATCTCCCGAGGACTCTACGCCGCCATGGTCGCCTCCGGAGTGATGTGTGAGTAGTCTACCCCTGGACTATGGGTCCATAGCAGCTAGATGGTTGTCTTCTCCCCATTGTGCTTCATTGTCGGATCTTGTGAGCTGCCTAACATGATCAAGATCATCTATCTGTAATTCTATATATTGCGTTTGTTGGGATCCGATGAATAGAGAATACTTGTTATGTTGATTATCAAAGTTATGTCTATGTGTTGTTTATGATCTTGCATGCTCTCCGTTACTAGTAGATGCTCTGGCCAAGTAGATGCTTGTAACTCCAAGAGGGAGTATTTATGCTCGATAGTGGGTTCATGCCTCCATTGATATCGGGACACAGAAAGTTCTAAGGTTGTGGATGTGCTGTTGCCACTAGGGATAAAACATTGGTGCTATGTTCAAGGATGTAGTTACTGATTATATTACGCGCAATACTTAATGCAATTGTCTGTTGTTAGCAACTTAATACGGAGGGGGTTCGGATGATAACCGAAGGTGGACTTTTTAGGCATAGATGCATGGATAGCGGTCTATGTACTTTGTCGTAATGCCCAATTAAATCTCACAATACTCATCGTAATATGTATGTGCATGGTCATGCCCTCTTTATTTGTCAATTGCCCAACCGTAATTTGTTCACCCAACATGCTGTTTATCTTATGGGAGAGACACCTCTAGTGAACTGTGGACCCCGGTCCAATTCTCTTTACTGCAATACAATCTACTGCAATACTTGTTTTACTGTTTTCGCAAACAATCATCTTCCACACAATACGGTTAATCCTTTGTTACAGCAAGCGGTGAGATTGACAACATCACTGTTTCGTTGGGGCAAAGTACTTGGTTTGTGTTGTGCAGGTTCCACGTTGGCGCCGAATCTCTTGTTGCGCCGCACTACATCCCGCCGCCATCAACCTTCAACGTGCTTCTTGGCTCCTCCTGGTTCGATAAACCTTGGTTTCTTTCTGAGGGAAAACTTGCTGCTGTGCGCATCATACCTTCCTCTTGGGGTTCCCAACGAACGTGTGAGTTACACGCCATCAGTGCTCGCCGCCAGTGAGCCCGTGCTTGTCGTCGACAACGACGCACGTGGACCGTCGGATCATGATCTAATCCTGCGGCTCTGTTTGATCCATACCAATTCGGGGTTTAAGTGTGGCTGACGTGTGGACCCCGCTGTCAGGCGGCCTTCTCGTGCGTGACGCGCAGGGGGCCAGCCCATTTCTTTTTCTCCCATTAGCCCAACTAGTTTTCCCGCGCAAGCCCACCATTTCAAACACGAATTAAATTTTTTTAGTTAAATTCAATAGTGGTGTCAAGTTCAAATTTATAAATAGGAAGATCTACTGAGCCAAATTTTATGAACTTGATATTGTTGGAAAGCTTATGAAAAGCTCTAACCAACTACACTGGTCTCAACCCTAGATTAATTACAGAACTCATGTAGTAAAAATAACAAGGCAGAGACTTTTTCAAATACAAACAATTATTAAAAATCAACCATAATTCATTTTTAGTTGATTCCAACTCTCATAATTCACATTTCAAATACTCTACATGAATATGTGAAAATATGATAGTGGTGTTTACCATGATCATGGGCTAGAACAAAATAAATGCTATATGGCTATTTCTAGTCCATTTAAATTACCCAAATCTATTTATTAAATAGTATGAGAGGTACCCTCTCATTTAAATCTTTGTCTCAAGTAATTCAATATGAGGTATTGACCTTGGTCTATATAATCTCATATTGTATTATTTGGTGATATTAAATTATTACTAAGGTAGTGTTAAATTGCATGAGGTGTAATACCTCATTTAAATCATTTTCCAAAATAATAAATATGAAGTGTTGACCTTGGCCAACATGTGTTCATACCTTATTATTTGAGGAGGTTAAATCTTAACAAGATTCAAGGAGAGGAAATTATTTCTCCAAAGAACTAAATAGAAACCCTGACAAATATTTTTAATGAGAGGAAATTATTTTTCTTAAAAAGAAAACAAAGCCACCCACCATGTTAATAAGGATGTGATGCTAGAATAGCTTGTGCGAACCATTTGTGTGCTTAGTCTAGCCCTTAAGATTTATTTGGTGATTGTATACCTCGTATCCGTTTATAGACGCTAGTACCAAGGAATACCAGGAGCAGGAGGTCTACTTCGAGGAAGAAGAAGAGAACTTTGATCACTGTACCCCTCAAGGCAAGCTATACTCTTGCAAGTTACCCTAAGTGCCAAGCTCTACAAGAGCAAGGCACCATTACATATTACTTTGTGTTTAATGATCCCAACCCAAGTTTTTACCTTACAAGTTTGTGACTTTGGTTTATCAAAGTTTATTTTTGATTCATGATCCACTTGGTCTAGATATCGAGTAGTATAAGAGCATCAAATTTAGCCTAGAGAAATACAAGCTAGTTAGCACCCCTCATGATTAGTTGCTAGTGCTAAAACTAAAATTGACTACTCTAGATGGGAACATGTGAAACAAATGACTTTGGAAACCTTGGAATGATGAGTCATTATATTGAAAGATTTTGAAGGTGAATATGACTTGAATGACATGATGAATTTGACAAAAACTGATGATTGGTTTCGGATGCGATACCATTCCAATTTTACAAGTACCCCCACTATACCTGATTATGGGTAGGGCTTAACTGGAAGTTTATGTATTTTAGTATGGGTTCCCTCTAAACAAGCGTCATAGGGGTTACGCCGAGGCTGCGTCCGTTGAAAGTGAAATGACGTGAAATGAGGTGAATGTCCTACCCAAGCCCTGTGCAGTTCCCAGGTTGACGGTTTGTCTTCATTGGAAGGCCAAGCTCATGGGGAGAGGTGCCTATACTAGGATATGTACGTGAAAGGTTATAGTTGATGATCCGCATACTGAGTATGATTATTTAGGGTTATCCCTGACGGATGTAATCAAAAGTTGTGGCACAAGTGTACAACTTCTGCAGAGTGTAAACCTATTCGAATAGCCGTGTCCACGGTTATGGACGGTTGGATGGTCATACTGTTCCGTTGTCAGATATTTTCTAATAATGAATGGTGAATTGAAAGGTGAATTTTGACTTGATCACAACAAAGTTGTGGGAATGACACTAATGTTCCCACTTGAGTTAAGTTAGGCAAATGAGGAGTCTTTCATTAATAAGTGCTTATGAAATAAAATTGGCTTTATGCAAATAAATCTAGAGCTTAGAACCCCATTGCTATAATTAAAAGTGCTTACACTAGTATTAGTTTGCGAGTACTTTAAAGTACTCATGGCTGTGTCCCTGGCTATTCAAATGGCCAGACTATGAAGAAGAGCAGCAGTATCAGGATGACGGACAGCAGGACGTCTACGATAACTAGGATCGTCTTCTAACGTCAAGCGTTGCCTGTGGAATTAATGGACTACTACTAATTCGCTTCCGCTATGTGTTGTGTTGATCATTTAGATCAACTATTATTGTAATCTTGGATCATGTGATCTATTGTTGTAAGACGACTATGGTTTGTAATGAATGATGGTCTGTAATATCAACGGTTATGTCTCGCAAAAACAATCTTCCTGGGATTGCGATGTATGGCATAATAGGCATCTGGACTTAAAAATCCGGGTGTTGACACATGGCTTCAGCCAAGCCATCGTCGGTGCTCCGTGCCGCCTTATTCTTCTCTGATGATCCGTCAGCAGTGACTGGGGCGTGGTGGTTGCTAGTCTAGCGATAATGGTGGAGGTCCTCGGGTTTCTCTCATGCAAAGATGAAGACCTACCAGAGGCTTGTCCATCTTGATCTGGCTGGAGTGATGAGTTCCGGAAAGCTCCGTCGGCGAATGGAATAGTGTATCTTTTGCATCGAGTTTGCTGGATCGGGTGGTATTCGGTCGCGCGCACCCATGCTTTTATTCCGACCGTTTGGTTTTGGAGGGAGCGGCACCAAGCTCTATTTTGTGTTGACATCAAGTGACATTTTGGTCAATGGTGAAGTCAGAAGAAGGGAATCATGAAGGCCGGTTTGGATGACTAGCTAAGGGAGGTTTAAGTCTCCGCGATGTTGAGGGACTTGCTTGGTGTTCCGGGCTCCACAGCAGTGGTATGAAAGTGGGGACGGCAAGCAGAGGTGAAGTTTAGACTCCTACATTTCAGAGTGAAAACTCAAGGTTTAGCCTTAACTAGTTGTCTCCGGCAATGACCTTGTTGAAGGCATTGTTTTGAGAGCGGGCACTATCTTCAGGGTGAAAACCTAAGATCTTTGGTCGGGCGACGACGGTGCTGGTGCACCGTTCCATTCTTGAAGGCGTCGCTTTTGGAGAGTCTGTATTTCAGGTGTTGTCTTGGTGGTGGATGTATTGTTGTTGCTAGGCCTGAGATGTTGTAGCGGGACTTATGTTTCTTAGTTTTCTTTTCTCTATTTTAGCTGTGTGCATCCGTACTGCTATTAGGGTGTTGCGTTGTTCCAGATGTTAGGTGTAATTGATATCTTTTAATATTAATATATTCCCTTTATCGAAAAATTGTGGGGTAGTGCATTTTTTACTACCATGACGACTTGTGACGATTAATCAGACCAAGTCACTTATTTAAGCCAGCAAGACACTAGATGTTTTTAATTTTACATACTAAAACTAGACAAAGTTAAGCCAATTAACTTTATACGGAGGCGGTACATGATTATTACCTGTTTTTGCTAAGTCTGACGATTATTCTGCATATGGCAGAACGGTGTGGGTCGAAGGCCCAAGTCAGCTATTTTCTTAGAAATACAGTATAAACACACGCAAACGCTCATATACACGTGTATATACTCACCCATATGAACACACACGTACACATACTCTACCCTTATGAGCAACTTCGAAAGACTGAGTCGACAGATTGAATCTTGAAATTAACATAGTCACTACAGGCGTCTCGCTGTCGACAGGAACGCCGCTTTCCACTGAATGAATATTCCGTCTTTATGAGATACACAGATTTCAAACCTGCGATTTGAACTCTGGTAGGTCGGGGGCACAACCACCCCCTAATCATCCAACCTCAGGTTGGTTCTCTGACTGCGCTATATATGGCCTGGTATGCCGATCGATTACGGTCATTAGTTTATCTTTTCTACTACTCCCTCTTCTTCTTTCTCTAAAAATATGTTATAAAATGGTGTCAGATATTTATTTAAATTTGAATGTATCTATATTAGAGAATATCTACTAGATAAATATAAATTTAGACAAATTTATGAATTCTTTTTGTAGACGGGGCTAATGCATCCGGTAAACAAAAGGCTTCACTTAACTATTTTTTAACTCCAGGATATACATCTTGTGTATCTATTGATGCAGAGGCCGGAGCGATGCTCTCATATAAAAAAAAAAACATCTTGTGTATCTAGTCTAGCTGAAAAGAGAAAAACACATAAAGATAAAAAAAAAAGCAAGGACGCAAGGCTGACACCTTTTATTTATGAAAATGGTTGCCATCTCGATCCTATGAGCTTATACAAGTCCAATGTTCCGCTGATGTGGGCAAGCGGTCGAGTCATATGTTTCCAGATACCGAACAATGTGAAATCTCTTAATTAAACAATATAAACAGTGTACATAAGGCTATAATCATTGTTGCATGGCGGCTGTTCTTAAAGTCGAAACGCGTCCACCTCTTGAAATCGACCTATCGATTAAATTATTACACCAAAGTTTTGTAGAGAGGCTTGATTTTCGTAAAGAACATCAAAACTGTAAGGTGTTCCTGCATAAAAGTAAGACGAGTTGAATAGTCCCGACATGGGTTTTCCGCTCCCGAGCTCATATGCTCCTGCTTTAATAAAAGAAATTGGGAAAAAATAGCAAATAAAAAGAATCTAAAAGTTTTGTCCAATTAATTTTTTTTTGAAACGGGGGCAAAAGCTTTGCCCCATTCGATTAATTAAGGGGAAGAGTTTGACAAGAAAGTCCGAACAAGAAAGAAAAATACAAGGGACTACTCTCGCGGCATGATTTGACCCAAGCGTTTAGCACCGGCGATAACCCACAAGCGGGCCTCTCTCTTAATCTTATCTAGGATTACATCGTGGTTGGCATACTTGTTGTTGAAAACCCTTGCGTTGCGCTCATTCCAAAGCTCCCAAGTGACAAGAAGAGCTAGCGAGGAGATGGCTTTGTGGTTCGGCATATGAGAGCTTGTCATGTTGCACCACCAAAGCTCTATGGATAGGCCGGCCCACCCATTCGGGGTAATGTTCGTGTTATGCAACCACTCCGCCACCTACAATGGATGAAGAGGTGCGCAGCCGTCTCGAAGGTTTGCTTGCAAAGGGGACATAGGCCGCAATTTGGCCACCCACGCTTTTGAAGGCGGTCGGCGGTCCAAATGCGGTTTTGGGCAAGAAGCCATGCAAAAAAAATTGGTTTTGGGAGGTTAACATGAACATGTGTTCTAATAGCATGCCAAAAATCTCCTAGAAAAGATACATGTACCGGTGTTTGTAAAAAAAATCAAGATATTTTTGATTTTATTTGCGTTTTTTAACATTTTTTTTAACTGGAGCAGGAACATATGAGCTCGGGTTCAAAACTGCATTTTTTCCTAAGACATGCAAATACAACACCGGACGACAAGATAGCCCCATTCTTGGCACGACAACAGATAGGGATGCAAATTCCGAAGGCACCTCCGATCCTCTCTAGACTCTAGTTCACAAATGAATTAATTTTTTAAAATTATGATTTCTAGATATTCAGACTATTTGATTGAACTAAAGAGGATCGGAGGGCTACGGTCACCAATTTGCATCCCTGGCTAAATATCAACACCACATCACAACACGGGCATCAACCTGAAATCACTTCTCAGTCACAACGATAGTGCACAGCCCCAACGCTGTAAAACCCTTTATAGTTTGAGAGCTACTCGCCAGCCCTCCTTGCCATACCAATTTTTTAACCGCCACAGAGGCATACCAGTCAAACCAACCCTAGAAAGACGTCAGAAAGACGCATAGCCGAAATGACAAAGCGTGTCACCTTGTAGAACAAGAGCTATTACTTTCCAAGATCGTCGACCCGACATTCATCATGTTGTCATCACAACGTCCACTGGCAAGACTATCTTGCGGGGCCAATGCCTCCATGTCTACATTTATGGGGGTGAGTGACAATATCATTGTTGAGAAGAAGTTAGCTGATTTTTATTTGGCTCGGAGGACCCAAGATCCCATCGTCGAGTGATAAGCTAGATCCCGAGGATGAGGAATTCAAGGAGGAAAACATGTTGAGGGTTTTGTCAATGGATTTTGGATTAGGTTTTAAGCGAATCTCTATTACACCCACAACAACTGAAGTACAAGCAACATCGTGTCGGATGTCGTCACTCGAACCACTAGGCATATCATCTCTCCTACATGAGGAGATGAGGCTAGGGATGTGCACTATGATGCTTTCAGAACGTCTCCATGTCTACGTGGTGAGGCCAAATGACGATGAGGGGAGTCGTTGGGAGGTCGATAGTTGTTTCAAGTGTCTTCAGTTCCCAATCACTCGAAGGGATTATGTATTTGTTGAAAAACAAGAGAAGATCAATGTTGGGTTTAGTCCCACGTCGGTTGTGGGAGGAGAGCGGGAGCGACTTATAAGGCTGAGGCTCTCCCTACTAACGGGCTAGTCTTTTTGGTGGGTGGGGGGTGACAAGCCTGATGTAACGTTGGGCTATGTTGGTGGTTCAAGTCGCTTTTGTAGTAGACCCCAACAACTGTAACAAGTGGTATCAGAGCCTAGGGGCTTGAATGGAAATCGCAGATGTACTCACCGTGGCCGGTCATAGTGGTGGGATGGAAAAATTGTAGCAAAACCGATAATTTTATATACAAGTACATTCATTTTAATATCTACTCATGCAATTCCTCAGGAGACAAGGATATGTGAATTTCTTTCTTTACGAAAATGTGCAATTTCGCAGGGAATCCGGCTACGTATGCATAATAATCAGGACAAATTTGGGTCCTTAGATACGGTGACAGCACGGTGGTTCATTAAAAGAAGACATTTCCCTTCTTGAGAATGCAGCATCAATAAGTTGAACAGGCTCCTTTGAAGAAGAAAAAACCCGTTGAACGGCACATCAGCAGGTGCAAGGTAAACGTACAAAAACGCAACCAAATGGCAAAGTGCCTGCAGAGGTGACTGCGTCCGCTTGCAATGATTCGAGAGCAATCCAACCTCTAAATAAAAACTGTGCTAAATCTCTGAATGTTTCGAGAAGTCGTCAGTTATTCCGAGCTGCAGTGCGGCAGAAGATAAACATATACACAAGTACTCTGAATGTCCAAACACAGCAATTGAAAATTATCGTTTTATGTAGATGACCAAATGGAGTCAATCTGTGTGAGTGTCTGACTTTGCAAGTCTCTGTTTCCCGCCACTCTCGCAAAAATAAACTCCACAAGTCTCCAAACGGAAAACGCAGACTCCAAATTAAAATTTTTAAAATTAAGCCGCCAAAACATAATGTATGTGTAATTTAGTCCTAATTATAGCCGGCACAACTCTTTCGTACTGAACTATAGAACCAGTTGCTGTCCCGGTGCTGGTAAATTGCCACCAGTTTACGATCACCTCCCAGCTCTATATAAGCCACGTATACTCCGCCATCCACCAACATCTCATCATCCAGTACATACAACAGCAAGACGAGCAGAGCATCAGCGAGCAACGACAATGGCAGTGTCAGTAGCGTCGCCGACCATGGAGATCGGGCAGGACCTCCCCGGCTTCCGGTTCCACCCCACGGAGGAGGAGCTCCTCGGCTTTTACCTCTCCCGCGTCGCCCTCGGACAGAAGCTCCACATCGACATCATCGGCACCCTCAACATCTACCGCCACGACCCCTGGGACCTCCCCGGGATGGCCAAGATCGGCGAGAGGGAGTGGTACTTCTTCGTGCCTCGTGATCGGAAGGCGGGCAGCGGCGGCCGGCCGAACCGGACGACGGAGAAGGGGTTCTGGAAGGCGACGGGGTCGGACAGGGCTATCCGGAGCACCGGCGACCCCAAGCGGATCATCGGGCTCAAGAAGACGCTCGTCTTCTACCAGGGCCGCGCGCCAAGGGGCACCAAGACGGACTGGGTCATGAACGAGTACCGCCTCCCTGACCACGCCGCCGGCGCCGCGCCGCCCAGGGAGGACACGGTATTGTGCAAGGTATATCGAAAGGCCACGCCGCTTAGGGAGCTCGAGCAGAGAGCTTCCGCGATGGAGGAGATGATGCTGCAGAGGCCCGGCGGCTGCGACGGAGGGTACGGCGGCGCGGCCAGAGCGTGCCCGGTCCAGGCCGCCACCTCCGCTGCCGACGACTACCTGTCGTTCTCTGACGATGTCCAGGACAATTTCCTGTTCCAGTCCACTTGGCCGTCGTCGGCGGCGCCGTCTGGCATTAACAAGAACGACGCCGCGCCCAGGGAAGCCAAGAAGGAGGCGGCAGACGCAGATGTCGCGACGGTCATAGTGGCGTCTGCGTCGTCTCTGCCGCAAGCGGCGAACACACCCTGCAACTTCCAGCTCCCGGAGGCGAACCCACTCTGCAATTTCCAGCTCCCAGAGGCGAACCCACCCTGCGACCTCCAGCTCCCGGCGGCGAACACGCCCTGCAACTTCCAGCTCCCGGAGGCGAACCCGCCCTGCAGCGTCCAGCTCCCGGCGGCGAACCCGCCCAGCGTCCAGCTCCCGGCGGCGAACCAGCCGCGCAGCTTCCAGCTACCGGCGGCAAACCCACCCTCCAGCTTCCAGCTCCCGGCGGCGAACACGCCCTGCAACTTCCAGCTACCGGCACCTAACCCGCCCTCCAGCATCCAGCTCCCGGCGGCGAACCCACCCTGCAACATCCAGCTCCCGGCGGTGAACCCGCCGCGCAGCGGCCAGCTACCGGCGGCAAACCCACCCTGCAACCTCCAGCTCCCGACGGCGAATCCGCCGCGCAGTTTCCCGCTCCCCTTGGCGAGCCCACGCTGCAGTCTCCAGCTCCCGGCGGCGAGCCGGGGAGCGTTCGACCTGCCCAGCCTGCAGCTTCCGGCGGCGGGGCACGGAGTCTTGGAGTGGCTGCAAGACCCGTTCCTGACGCAGCTGCGAAGCCCGTGGCAAGACCAGCATTGCATGTCCCCATATGCGCATCTGCTCTACTACTGAAGGACGAAAATCGAGGTGACGACGATCTCACCATCGATCACAAAATGCAAGCTGTGCAAGAGCAAGCATGCAAAGTTTGATTTGAACAAAAATAAATGGTTAGGTGTGAATTCAGTTGTACATAGAGTACTGTAGCGTTACGTGCCTATCTGGAAGTGGATCTTTCGTTTCTTTTGTACATTTTGCGAATGAGATGTATAGCATGGAACTATGGTTGCTGCAACTAAGCTTGAAGTCTTATGTTTTCCAAGTACTAACTGTCAAACTTTGGGATCTAAAATGGTTGATTTCTTTTTCCCGAACTTTCACACATATGGCATTGCTATACTTTATATAAATTCTCAGATGGCAACTTTGAAGGCGACACAATGACATTAAAACATATCAACATTGAAATAAAGTTGGCGCTGAATTCAGATTGGAATCGAGATATGTTTGAAATCTAATCCTTTAGAAGTTTTGACTTTATAAGAATTCTGATGATGCAATCGAAGTTGTCCTCTTTTATACATGCAAACACTCATAAGAGAGAACCAAAGAGCGTGGTGCGCTAAGGTTTTGGAGGGCATGCTCCAGTCTATTTTGGTCCAATTAATCCCATTAGTTAATGAGGAAATCCTCCAAATATGGTTTTAACCTTAGTCCAAGCAGATATTGCATTTTAATATAAAATTACACTATTATTGTTGTGATCAATTTAAACATATATAATTCACCTAGGTTGTTGCATTGGGACTTATTTTATGATCAATTTACTAATACGAAATTTACCTGCCTAGTTGCATGCTTTCTAGAAAATCAGTTTTTGATAATAGTTTTCTCCTTCTTGAGATGAAATTTATGTTAGAATTTCAGCCTGATATTGGGTTGACTCGTGTGTATGAGGGCCTAAAAATTCTGAAATTCCAAACTAGTGTAGGCACTTTAGTCCCATATTTCTTATACAACCTATAAGGGCAGCAAATGTAGTGTTCTAAAATATAGAAACATATTGAGCATTGCACCACACACATATAATGCACCTGTGGATTTTTCCGAGATTATCCGGTGACTTGTGACTTTTTCATCATCTTTCGACTTGAATGATGTGAACTTAGTAAATGAAGAAGATGTGGAGCCTGTGAAAGTTTGGTGCGCATCCAAGGATTCAATTAGCCATGTTTTGTGAAAGAAGGTTGGGAGGAGTACTAGAAAATAAACGGGAGCCACTCATGTAAGAAAAATAGACTTGGCATGTGAAAGTTCAATGTTGGTAACCTAGAGGGGGGTGAATAGGTTATATAAAAATTTCCTTGACTTGTTTGAAATTTTAGGCTATGTGGATAAATAATGTGGCCTAATGCAAACTAAGTGGAGCACCCTATGTGAAAAAATACATATCAAGAAACTTCAAGCTCGACGGCTATCAAAAATTAAATAAGTGGAAAGAAACAACCGAAGCACAAGGAGACGATGATTTATCCCGATGTTCACTTCCTTGCGGGGAAGCTAGTCACCGTTGGAGAGGTGCGGTTACCACGAAGGACACCGAACGCCACGAAGGCCCACCTTCTTCTCCGTGAGATCCTTCCACGAAGTAGTAGCCCTTTTCACAATGTGAAGACCTTAGGGAGGCTTCCCATACCTTACAAACTTTCCGGTTCGATCACAACTTGATCACTCCCGGCGACCACTACCTCCTAGGAGTCCTCAACCTCCAAGAGTAACAAGATCGAAGCTAGAACTTGACACAAGGCTCAAATCGCAAATTTGATCGGTGGAAAGAGAGAGGATGAAAATATCTTTCAATTGGATGGATCCACTCTCAAAGTTGTTGGTTAAATCTCTCTTGATCAAAGGATTGGTGGAGAAGAGTGCAAGAGAGAGTAAAAGGATGAAGAACTTGATATGAATCTTAAAATAATGGCCAAGGAGACGATCCATGAAATTAGGCCCTTCCATTTATAGCAAAACTAGCCGTTTTTATGCCAAAATCATGAACGAACATGCCTGGCCAGTCATACCGGCTTGAGGCCCGATATGACTGGCCAAAATTGTTGTTCGGGGCGTGTATGCCTAGCCATACCGGCCAAACACCCATACCGGAGAAACACCAAGATGAATATGGAAAACGTTGATGAAAAAAATGGCAAACTTTGATGGAAGTAGAGAGGAAATTATTTGAGCCAAGTACCAAATAAAAACTTCGATCCACTCTTAATAATGTGGGTCATGTACTCAAGAAAAACCGAAAAGGGGAGACTACCTTGTCGCGCTCTTCTGGTCTCCATCATCGAGTTCATTTTTTGCGCTCTTCCAAACTCCATATCCGAGTTCCCTTGTAGAGCTCTTCCTCTCCCTTTTCACATAGTGACCCGACACCATAAGAGTATGAGAGAATTAACCGCATCACGCTTGACCTTGATGACAACACTCATGCTTCATTCAAGCCGGAACACCTTAGTTGATTGCATGCCCTAGGTCTTGGTCACTAATATCTCAACTCATGAGGCTTGGAGGATTGTGACACCGACTTCGAGCCAAAGTTTCTCTCTAGACATCAACTATCTTGAATCCAACATATGATCTTCAAGCAAAACCTATGGAGTATTCCTTCAAACAAAAACTCAATGAAAACATTAGTCCATAGGAATTGCCATCAATTACCAAAAAAAAACATAGGGGCAAAGTACCCTTACAACATGGATGATCTGAAATTATTTACATAATCTTGCTTTACATGAACATTTTCACATATGAATGTTCTTCTAGTCCTATGTCTTGTGTATTATGTATTAGTTCATGCTTCTCTATGTGAAGGGCTTATACAATACTGTATTATTATGAGTCAAAATAGAAACTCTTTTATCACCATCCATCATTCTTATGACCAACTAATACATACTGAAATGAAATAAACACTATGCACACACTTGCACAAGTCTTGATTCATTGCTCATTTGGATATGAATGCTTATGGTAGAAAATATTTTGTGTTGTGTGTGGTCTTGATTGTTTTATGAGAGAAATAAATTTATAACTTGCTTTCAATTATTGTTAATACTTGTTATGCACTTTAGCAGAAATGATCATAAAGATATGAAACTAAATGATTAGAACACTAAAGTCCATGATTTTATCACCTTTATGTTCGAGGACGAGCATAGGTTAAGCTTTAGGATGTTGACACATGCAAAATGTATCCATGAACTTTGGTGATTATGATATATGCATGATATGTCAGGTTCCCTAGTTATTTTTCATTGGTTTTTGGGGATATGGCACAAAGTTTCCTTTCATTAGTTTTTCATGTTGTAGTAAAGGAAATCCCTTTGCGTATTTTTGAGCTTCAGAAACATCAAATTAAGCTGAAATTTTTGGGGCAGGTAATTAACGGAAGATGAGCAAAGGAGACGGGCTAGGAGGAATGTAGGCTAGAAGAGAGGGCTTTGTGACCCCTTTTGCCTCGGTTTCAATTATATCCAATAAGTTTGACATAAAACTGATTATATATATGACCTCTCCTGTGAAGTCGAGAGGAGGCGGCATAAAATGGACAAATACATGAAACAGAAAAGTCCTACGAAAATTGAGAGAGGAAATGTCGCCAGAGTCGCTCCGGGTTGCTCTTGTAACACCATCATCACCACCACCATGATGAATTATGGGTTTGTGGATGTAGTTTCTATCAATCTCTCCCTTGGGATTCACTAATTAATATCACATTGGATGACTACATGATTTTTATAATCTATATAATATTTTGATGGTGAATATTTTTTATGAGATGAGTCATGAGGTGCACTGAATATTTTGTGTTTGAAGTATTGATTTCATATGTTACCTTCTCAGGTACGCTTTGTGTTGATCAAACTTGTATGCACAAATCCATGTGGGGGATGTGTGTTATTTGGAGTGACTTGGTACTATGCATGTGAAAGTGAGACAAATATGTGTAATAGGAAGGTTTTTACCTTTTCATTAGTTACATTAGTACATATGAAAAAAGGTTATGTATGCTATTGTTTATCTAGTGATAATCTATTTGGCCATGCTTGCAAGATGGTATTACTATAATCTACATCATGTAAAAAAAATTAAAGCAACACTATGCTTAGTCTTAAATTTGGTTTGAGGGAGTATTAGTGAGATGTGTGTTAAGAGATCGGTCCACATACGTGTATATTTGTATCGTATGTGCCTTGTATTGTAACCTGCCAAGTATATAAATAGAAGAGGTGGGGAGCGCGTTGCTCCATCCACGAAAACCCTAAACGTGTGTTTTGACTTGGTATCAGAGCCTACAGCCGCCGCACGGGTCTCCCCTCTCCCGATCCGATCTCATCGCTGCCGCCCTCTCCGATGGACTCCTCTGGCGCCGCGATGCAGCTTTCTGTCATCGGACCGCTCGTCTCTCCGCCCGTGCCGACGGCTGCTCCCACGGTTCCCCCCGTCGGGATTCGACTCGACCGCAACAACTTCGCTCTGTGGCATGCTCTCACGCTCACCAACATCTCCGGGGCTTCGCTCCATGGTTACCTCGACGGCACGATGGCGGCGCCAGCCAAGACCATCACCGAGGGCACCGGCGACGCCGCTCGGCAGGTTGACAACCCCGCGTATGGTACGTGGTGGACTCAGGACCAGAAGGTCTTGGGCGTGCTCCTCTCCTCCATGACTGAGGAGATCGCGAGCCAGCTCCTCGGCTGCAAGACGGAGGCCGCGGCTTGGATGGCAATCCAAGCCATGTTTTCTGCGCAGAGCCGAGCTGGAGTCAGGCATCTCCGTCGCCAAATTCAGGGGTTGCGGAAGGGCGATGCGACTGCAAGCGAGTATATGCATAAGGTGCAGGCTCTGGCTGACGCCATGGCCACCGCCGGGTCTCCTCTTTGTGACGATGAAATCATCGATTACATTCTTACCGGCCTCGGCTCCGCTTTCAATCCGATCGCGGCGTCTCTGAACATGATCACCAGGGTTGTGACCGCCGCCGAGTTCTATTCCATGGTCCTGAACTACGAGGGCCTGCAACTGTCGCAGCTGGCTGAGACTGAGGAGTGGACCTCGTCTGCCAATGCTGCTGCTCGCGGTGGTGCTCCCTGGCAGCCCCGCGCGCCCTCGCCCGCCTTCTCTGGCGGAGGCTCTCAGCCTGGTTATGGCGGGGGCAACAGCGGCCGCCAGACTTACGGCGGCAACGGTGGAGGCGGCTATGGGTCGCCAGCAGGTGGCCACGCCCAGCCCTACGGTCCGCCAGCGGGCGGCAACGGCAACAGTCGCCCAACTGGCGGCAATTACGGCGGCGGTGGCAACCGCGGCCAGAACGGAGGACGCCGGCGTCAGCGCCCGCAGTGTCAAATCTGCGGCTATTGGGGGCACACTGCCGATGACTGTCGGAACCGCTTCAACCCCGACTTCGTGCGCGGCAGCAACCAGCAGCGCGCCGGCAACAACCAGCAGCGTGCAGGCAACTCGGCATCGACCAGCTCTCCGCCTTGGATGATGGATACTGGGGCGACGGATCATCTGACAAATGATCTTCAGCGTCTTCACATGCAGGAGCGCTATGGTGGGACGGATCAGGTTCAGGTGGCCAACGGTACAGGTTTGTCTATTGCCCACATTGGTCACTCTTCTTTAGCCGGTTCACAACTAAAACTGAATAATATCCTTCACGTCCCACATATTAGTCAGAATCTTCTCTCTCTTTATCGCCTTGTCTGTGACAATGATGTCTTTGTTGAATTTCACCGATATTTTTTCTGTGTTAAGGACAAGGTCTCCCGGAGAATTCTGCTTCACGGTAGAAGTCATGGCGGACTCTACCCCGTTCCGTTTAGCCGGGCGTTTGCGCCGCCCACTCGTCATGCTCTTTCCGGTGCCAAGACTTCATCGTCTCAGTGGCATCAGCGTCTAGGTCATCCCACAAATAATATTGTTCACACTATTGTTAAGAACCATGATTTATCCTGTACTTCCACTAGTCCTCGTTTGGTTTGTGATGCTTGTCAGTGTGCCAAAAGTCATCAACTATCATATACTTTGTCGCATCGTGTTACCACTATGCCTCTTGAACTTATACACTCTGATGTTTGGGGTCCTGCTATTGCTTCTTCCGGTGGTTTTAAGTATTATGTTAGCTTTATCGATGACTATTCTCGTTTTTGCTGGATCTACCTCCTTAAACATAAATCTGATGTTGAACGGGTGTTTTATGCTTTTCAGGCTCATGTTGAGCTTCTTCTAAACACCAAAATTAAAGCCGTCCAATCTGATTGGGGCGGTGAATATCATAAACTCCATCAGTATTTTCAGCGCACGGGTGTCTCACACCGTGTCTCTTGCCCCCATACCTCTCAGCAAAACGGTGTCGCTGAACGCAAACACCGTCACTTGGTCGAGACAGGCCTTGCCTTGCTCGCCCACTCCTCTCTCCCTTTACGCTTCTGGGATGAGGCCTTCCTGACGGCTTGCTACTTAATTAATCGCATGCCTACACCTGTTCTTAACAAAGAAACACCACTTTTCCGCCTTCTCAAAATTCAGCCCAATTACGATTTTCTACGTATCTTTGGCTGCGCATGTTGGTCGAGTCTTCGCAAGTATAATGATCACAAGCTCGAGTTCAGATCCAAGATGTGTGTTTTCTTGGGCTATAGTCCTATGCACAAGGGCTACAAGTGTCTTGATAAATCCACGGGTCGTATCTACATCTCCCGTGACGTTGTTTTTGATGAATCTGTGTTCCCGTATGCCACTCCTGGGGTTACGGTTGATATTCCAACACTTCGTGAAGCTATTAATTTTCCTGTCACTGAACCGGCTACGAGTGATCATGTGCGTCAATATGACCTATCTTACCTGTCCACTAACCTGTCCTCTCCAGCTGTTTCTCTTCCTGTGCAGAATGCCGCGGTGATCGACGTCCCTCCGGCTATGGACGTGCATGTGCATGCCCCGGGGACCGCGCCCCACTCGGACGCCGCCACGTCGCCATCGGGTCTTCACGGCGCGGATGCTGCCGCGTCGCCTCCAGGTTCCACCGGTACGGATGCGGCCCCGCCTTCGGCGTGCCATCTCTCGTCGCCTGCGTCCTCTCCCGGATCGCCTGAGTGTGGCGCGCCCACGCCACCGCCAGCTCCTTCGTCTGGCGGGCCGTCCGCTGAGCAGTCGGCTCTGCCGGCCTCACAGCCTGGCCATGGCATGGTTACTCGTCTACGTGATAACACTCGTCGTGAGAAGCATTACACCGATGGCACTGTGCGATATGATACTCGTCGTCGTGCTCTCTTTGCAGCGCCGGTGTCTCACCGTGATGCTCTTCGTGAACCGGCGTGGCGCGCCGCCATGGCTGATGAATTCACTGCTCTTGCTCAGACGAAGACCTGGACTCTGGTTCCTCGCCCACCTGGCACTAATATTGTTGGCAGCAAGTGGGGTTCAAAACCAAGCATCATCATGATGGTTCCATTGAGAAGCACAAAGCTCGCCTGGTTGCTCGCGGGTTCACTCAACAGCATGGCATCGACTATGGTGACACTTTCAGTCCTGTTGTCAAACCAGCCACCATTCGCTTGGTTCTCTCTCTTGCTGTTTCTCGAGGCTGGACCCTTCGTCAGGTTGATGTCAGCAATGCTTTTCTACATGGTTTTCTGACAGAAGATGTCTATATGCAGCAGCCTCCTGGTTTTGAGGATGTCCGTTTCCCTTCTCATGTCTGCAAGTTGCAGCGTGCTATTTATGGTCTGAAGCAGTCCCCTCGTGTGTGGTATGCTCGCTTGAGTACTCGCATTTTTCAGCTGGGGTTTCTTCCTTCTCGGGCTGATACGTCCTTATTCATTTATAATCAGCGTGGTGTTCAAGTTTTCATGTTGGTCTATGTCGACGACATTGTCATTGCTGGTTCCACTACTGCTGTTGTGGAGGGTCTTGTTCGCTCTCTATCTGCCACTTTTCCTATCAAGGATCTTGGTGTTCTGGACTATTTCCTTGGATTGGAAGCGTCGTACAATTCAGGGGCATGATACTTATGCAGCGCAAGTATGCGCTAGACTTGTTGCATCGGGTTAATATGGAGAATTGCAACCCCACTTCCACTCCAATGGTGCCCACTGAAAGGCTAGCTCGAGACACTGGTGCACTTCTTGGTCCAGAGGATTCTTTCAGATATCGCAGTGTGGTTGGTAGTTTACAGTATTTGACTCTCACACGTCCAGATATATTCTTTGCTGTCAACAAGGTTTGTCAGTTCTTGTCTCAGCCACTGGAGTGCATTGGAAGGCCGTGAAACGAATTCTTCGTTATGTCAAGGGAACATTGGATACAGGGCTTCGCATTAGGAGGTCACTGCAACAGAGTGTGAGCATCTTTACTGATGCAGATTGGGCAGGAGATGTTGATGATCGACGCTCTACGAGTGGTTTTGCAGTGTTTGTGGGTCCGAACCTTATTTCATG
The DNA here is from genome assembly GCA_030979885.1 of Lolium multiflorum. Lineage (NCBI taxonomy): Eukaryota > Viridiplantae > Streptophyta > Magnoliopsida > Poales > Poaceae > Lolium > Lolium multiflorum. Next base: position 410,259,272 of record CM061750.1, read on the forward strand.
GAGTTCGAAGAAACAGCCCACGGTTTCCAGATCAAGCACTGAGGCAGAGTATAAGGCTCTTGCAAATGGAGCAGCCGAAGCTATGTGTGATGACCCAGCGTACCACTGCATGGTGTAGTACACAAGTCGTTGACATAACACAAGTGAAACACCGTTCCACTCATATTACATCTCTCAGAGTGGTACAACAGAAACATATGCGAGTCCAAGGTATGTCTATAGAAGTACACACGAGCTGTTTACATAAGATCAACACAACCTCCTACTTTACAGTGAGGTAAAACTTCAAATAAAGCTCCGAAGAACGACTCGTAATCTATCTTATTGCTAACTCAAGTTCAAGAGCTACTTGGCTTGCTATAGAAATCTAGCTACTTAGGTGCTAGGATTAGGGAAAGGTTCCCTTCTATTACTAATATAGGTTTCCAGTATAGCTGATGCAGAAGTTAACTCCATTGACTTCTTTGATTGGATTCTTCATCTTGTTGCAGTTGACTCCTTTGTCTTCGAGTTCCACGGAAGTTTCTCCTTTGGTGCCTTGATCTAAGAAGGGGTTCAAATGGGATAGAATGAGTACGAGCGTACTCAGCAAGTTCATATTAGGAAATATGTGTATCATGCACTAGCTACAGCCATAGACCAGAAAGTCATAGGCCAATGCAAGTTTTCATAAACATTTTTCCAAAGGTTTATTTTATTCTGAAAACTATGCCCGTCAGTCTTCACAGGTTGACTAGAACTTCGTGGAGTTCCTTTCCTGCCACGTTCGCAGTTCCCTTCCCGGACAGGGAGTGACCACAATTTGATACACTCTGCAGAGGTGCGTTACTTTTCCCACAAGAGATCTCACCCTTTTTGCCATCCGCAGGGACTTGCCCCGTTCACACTTCCTTTGGTGTGAGGCCAGGTATAAAGATCCAAGCCCACACCGCCTTCTCCGCGACCGCAAACCCACCCTTTTGTCCAACCGTACACCTCCAGTAGACTTCCCCCGATAATACGGCTTTACTCATGGTGTACTCCGGACAATCCTTCATAGATCGTAGAGCCATCATCACTAATGGATGGGGATTTAAAAGGCTATCCCAACCTACGGCAGTGCCTCCAACACCCCGCCGGCTCTACCAATCCGTTGGCGTGCAGAAGGGAAAAGATACGGCTGGCTTCCCCAGAGCCATTATAGATCTCATGGTCAACGCGGTTTGTACGGCGCTAGAATCACTGGACGGCATTGGTAATTAATCCTAGGGTGATATAACCCATTGCAATGGAACCTCCACCATATCAACACATACCATGGTTCCATTGCCCACCACATAATCATATTCATAATTGTAAAATAATACTTTGCTTTTCAATGCATGAGTGATAAGTATAGTACTTTGCATATAGTTTGATACAAATAATCAAATGACATGAGCAAGCGATGAACTTGCCTTTCTTGACTGCAAGATTATGCAGGCAAAAGCTTCGATACGTGAGAACTCCAAATGCTGAAATACCATCATCGTCCGGTAAGGACAATGTTTAAAGAACTGGCAAAGATGCTATAATGCATAGTATGAGATGCAATCGTCCCGAGCGTAACCTAACCTCGAAGATTTAGGATGCATGAGTTGTAAAGATTTCTTTAGGGTTGGTTGCGCTTTTAGAATGGTTCTCAAACAAGGTTCTTATTAGGGTTTGGTTATATTAGCATCATAACCAAGTGATATAAGACATCATAACAATCATATACATAAGGAATAGTGGTGAAATAATGTATAAAGAACAGTTGTCAATTTTAAGTTCTATAGAACATGGTTGATGATTACTTATACTATACTTCAAAAGAATAACTTTTGAAGAACATGTTGTTTAAGAAACAATGAGTATTTCAAAGAAGGATTAGGGCTTCTAAGGTTTGATTGACATTTGTGCTTCAAAAGAATAACTTTTGAAGAACAGTTTAAATAAGAATATGAACTACTATACATAGGAGCTATGGCTTTCTAGGGTTTACTATTGGATTCATTTAGTTCCACTAATAGGGACTAGTTGGGTTCTTAAGTTGAATGGGTTTCTATATAGCAAGTATTGGCAGGTTTATTACTATGGTTGATTATGGTATCATATCAAAGAATGATGGTCAAAGTGTTGCTATAAGCTAGGGGTTTACTATGGCTTCACCTTTGTTTCACTAAGTAATGCTTAATAGCTTCTAAATTAGATGGTTTATCTCTTCCTGAATAGGGTTCAGTGGAATAGGAGCATGTGATGTGTATTACTACACAAGATATTGGTACTAGGATTCATCTCCATGGTTCTTCTAGGGTTTGATGGTTTAGGAGGATCTTAATGGTATGGTATATAGGAGTGGTGATCAATGGTGCTAACATGTGATATCAAGCTAGAGTCTATATCTAGGTGGCATTAGTGGATCATATAGATGTTAACCAAAAATAAAGACATGAAATGATGGTCTTGTGAATTGTACCTAGTTTTATTTTAATGGATCATGAGTATGCACTCATTGGTTGTTTATTATGGTCTTACATGTAAAGGTGAAGTGGCTATGATCACATGGGTTAAACCCCCAGGGTTTTAGGATTGGAATTATTTTAGGATGATCACATAAAATGATGGGACTAAGATTCTTGTTTATATTAGAATTAGGGTTTCTAAATTTTTGATTTCATTATTAACATGATAATTACTAAATTGAAAAGATAAGTAATAATGGATTTAACACTCTATTATTTTCAAAAGACTTAAACATGATAAGTACCATTAGGGTGTAGGGTTTTAATTGAAGTAATGGTCAATTAGAGTTTTCATGTGATTAAACATAACTATTAAGAAACAATTGTTGTTTTATATGGCATCTTTATGGTGAAGTAATATTTAATGTTTTCTTCATGTGAAGAATTGAAACAAGTAGTTTTTATGTTTTAATAGTTTAAAATTTAAAATTTGGTCTTCTAAATTTTAGAGGAAATTCCTATTGTTGTTCCTTTAAACTTTAAGTATTTGTTTTCTATTTTATTTGTAGAGGTCATTTTATGATACTCAATTCTATTTATTGTTTTCTTTTTATTTTCTTAAATGTTTAAAAGATTTCTTAAAAAAATAACAAAATAAAAATAATATTAAAACTAGACCAAGTGGTCTGTTGGGCTGGCCCAATTGATTTGGCCCAAACCAGGCCTGGGTCGGTTGGGTCTAACCCAACCCAATCCCCACTCTCTCGCTCACCTCTCTCTCACACACGCACGCACACGGTCACCGCCTACCTCTCTTCTCTCTCGTGGCCACCATGCCCCCGCGGCGGCGCCGCTCGCCCCCGGCCGCTCCTGACCAACCCCGGCACCGGCGAGTTAGGGCTTTTGGTCTCCTCGATGAACTCTACCACCTCCCCTAGATTGATTTGGCCGCTGCTGTCTCTAGCGGTCGCCTCGACCCCGAAACCCTAGCCGGACATCGGCGGCTAGTCTGGCCGCCACCGGCCCCTTCAGACTCCGGTGAGCTGTTGCTGCCCTAGCGCCATCTTGTGGTCCTTCTTCCCCAACCCCATCGCCTCCTTGCTGCTTCTCCGTCGCTGGCCTCGAGCCCCTGCTCGACTGCCCCGACGCCACTGACCTCCTCCTGGTTCCCCGCGTCAATCTCCTCTGTGTGACGATGGTGGGGTGGTGATGTGATGCGGCTGCTGTCATGCGATGAACTGGTGGTGGCTACTGGTGGATGACTCGACCTCGACCTCGATGGACGGCGCCATAGACGCAACCTCGGCGTCGGTGTACTGGTGGTGCTGTCGCTGCCCTCACTGCATCCTCGACCTCGACGCCGGCAGGACGGCATCGCCGACGCAACCCCGGCGTCAACCGCTACGTCTACTCCTCTATCCCACTGTGAGCTACTCATACCCTCTTTCCCTCTCTCTCTGTCTCTCAGTATTCTATATGGCTATGGATTTGTTGGCCAAACATTTGGGTGTGCCTAACCCGATTGCTGCATGTTCATGGTGATTACCAAATGATATTGCTGTTAAATTATCTAGTGTCTTGTGCTTGATCCAAGGCCTCAACTTGGATAAATGAATCATCCCAGCCTGTATAATTATGTCACTGATGATCTGTGATTTCTATAGACAATACTATCTATGATTAAAGGATTATGCTGCTGGTATGATATTTGCTTGTAGCTGTTTAATAAGACAGTGAATTGATGCAAGCAATGATTCCTAGCTAGATTAACTGGGAAAATGATTTGAATTCATTTGGTATGAATTGCAAGTGTGTGTGGCTATTTGTTGGATTATACTGTCCACATGACAGTGATTAATTGGATGAATTCAGTTATATTTTTGTGTAGACTCCTGTTGAGTTCAGACACAAGTACTGATACATGAAGGTGGATTATTTACTTGATGAATTGTGGTTGAGCTTGTATGCATATTTGTGATAATTTTACTGGAGATTTGAGTTGATCCATTAATTTTCTGTGATTCATTATGTGTGGAGCAAAGTTAACTATGTGGTTATTCCCTGATGGGTTTACTACTGCTGCTACTTGGGGTTCTACTTGTTTGGCCTGGAACTTATCCTCTGGACCCCAAGTAATTCCTGGAGATTGTAGATTTGTTAAGGAAAGCTGTGCTGTGTAAAGATTTATAAGAACAGATGCTATTGCTTGATTCATTGACCCTGCCTGTGATGCAAAGGCTGAGGCACAACTTTTTGATAAGAACAGATATACTATTTATGGTTTTATAAAATTCTCTGTGATGAACTGGGCATAGCACTTCTATGCCAGATCTGAGAAGAATAAATCCTTCCAATCCTCCTTGATGAAAATCTAGTGGAAGGTTAGTTGGATTGGTTGTGTGTGTATTATTTCCCTTTTTCCCCTTATTGATGTGCTCATGCAAAACTAAGAACAGATGCTACCTGATCTACTCATCCTATTACTAGTTTCTACCTGATACACTTTGTAGCTTGTTAGCTGGTTCTTCTGGCTACTGAGATATGTTGCTTCTTGTAGCATGCCTTCTCCTTCTTGCTTCTTGATTTGCTTCATATGATCTATCTGATGATTTCAGTGGTTTATCCAGTGGATTTGTTCTTGCTGTTCTAAAGCTACTTACCAGATTTGCCAAAGTATGGTGTGTGTTGGCTGAAAATGTGAGATGTGGAGGAAAACTGCTTGGTACAGCCTATGTGCTGTTTATATAGGGCTGGAGTGTTGGCTGTGGGTGTGACAGCACACAGTGTGCATGTTGTGACTGTGCTGCTTAGAAATGACCTCATCTGATTGTACAAGTTCCCATGTTGATTTTCTTTTCCTCTAGTGCAAGGCATGGTTGAGCTGATGTTTATCCACTGTTGGCCTTTATTTTGGATACAGTCAGATATGTAATACATATGGGCATTATCTATCATTTGTGGTTTGATTACTCATTGATTAACTCTGGCTAATGATTCATCTTGACCTGTTAATGCCAATGGTGAATCTTAAACTAAAAACATGTGGGCTTTAAGGAAATTGAGCTAGATTAGAGGGATTAATTGGTTGCCTTTGTTGCCTTAAACAAGTGGATCAAATATTGTTGCCCTTTTCTCTTATTTGACATGGATCAAATATTGTCACTTGTCCCTGTTGCCTTCATGATCAGTGTTGCCTCTCCTGATCCAAGTGTCATCCAATTGTCCCTTAAATGATCCATTTGACCCTAATGTTGCCTAATAAGGTGCTTCTCCCTCTAATCGAAATTTGGGTATTAGGACAAGTTCCTAGTTCCCAGTAGCTGGTTTCCAATATTTAGCATTGCCTCACCAAAGGTGAGGCAAACATTTTAACATTAACCACTTTTATTTCTTTTGTATTTGTTTTGTTTTCCTTTATTGCAGGGAAAGGAAGAATTAGAGGATTGAGAAGATGAAGGTTTAGTCTTAGGGTTTTCTTTTTATTCTCTTGTAATTTTCTATTTCATTTTCTAACTTGTAAATTATTGAGTAATCCTATTTGTAATAAAGTTAACTCATTTGTTTATTTGGACTTATCAAGTGTAGTTACTTGTACATATAATATTTATATACTTGTTTAAATTTCAAATTCCAATTCAATTTATTATTTGAATTATGTCTTTCATATTTGAATTTGAATTCAAACTATTTCCCTCGAAAACATAATAAATCAACAAAGGTCATGTCGAAATTTATCGCACTTGTGTGGATGACACACATCAATTCCATCGACACAAGAGAAACCTCGATCACTTTGTGTTTTAGATGAACGCGCGAAAATCCCCCGGATTTTCTATGCATGAATGCAATGCACACTCTCGTGTTCTCTCTTTTTCTTGCCTCTAAACCTGGGATATTACAGCCTCTCCCCCTTAAACTGAACTTCGTCCCGAAGTTCGAACGCTCTCATGTTTCGGAATTGTTGAAATGTCTTGCACAGATCACCATCCTTCAACTCCATGGTGATCACATTAGATATAATTGGATATATCCCTTATCCATATTCTTCCTGTAGTCTTCTGATGTCTGGCACTGATACTTCCTTTTAATTCTAGGATTTCTTTCTAACATTCGAAACTTCTAGTCTTATTCTTCAAAGATCCTTGGATTAGGACAGCTTCTTATGCTAATGGGCTTTACTAAAGGTTGTGGTGATAGCTTCCTATCTGGGTACTCAAAGCGTGGTTCTACCAGCTGCGGTAATCCAGCTGCGGTGTAATATGGCACTATGGTGTACCAGCTGCGATATCCAAACCTTAATTCTAAAGGATTGGTTTAAAGTAAGGTATTGTTGTCCCTTACTACCATAACGAAAGTAATGGTACTTCGTAAGGTATTTTCAATAGGCATGGTCCTGGTTGTTTAGTCCTACGAATGGATTAGACTCATTTAGTCCATCCCATCATGGCTTCTAGTTTATACTAGTTATCTTCATTTTGGTTTCTTTAGGTTCCATGAAAGGAATCTTTCTAATAGTCATTAGTTTTTGGTATAGTCAAACCCTTTGATCTTTTGTTTTTCTTTGGCCTTGATTGTCCTCCGATATCTTCTTCATCCAACTTCATTATCTTAAACTTACTTGAGTTTTCTTGGTTTCGAGTAATTATGATTACCCACTCAAGTTAAGGCCTAACCCTTACTTCCTCGAGATATGGACCTCGGCTTCTGGTCTGACATCCTCCTGAGAGTACTATTATATGGGTACTTCCCAACAATCTTATAAAAATAAGATCGGACTTCTTTTCAGTTCAGACCTTTTTCTCCATCTATCACACTACCAATAATATCTTAATACTTCTCCTTCAGCCTTCCTCTCCCCCTTGGAGTTTACTAATGATCTTCAAACTTCCTTTCTTCTAATCATTAAAATCCAAGGTTAGGTAGTTGGTTTAAGTCTGGTTTATATTTTGTACTTTTCTAAAGTCTCACGAAGAATTCTTTGTGGTGTATCCACACAGTTGTGGGTATCCATTATGAATCCTCCGACTAAATATTTATCAACTACGGGATACCAGCTGTGAAATACTAGCTGCGGAATCCCTCTTTCTTTTAGGTTAAAGAAATGTTCAGGCTACGGGCTATCTGGTACCAGCTGCAAACTACCTAGTACCAGATGTGGCTTATTGGATACCAGCTATGGCTATGTTATGGTTCTAGTCAATATCTACCTACCAGCTGTGGCTACTTTTATAGTTTTAGTTAAGATATACCTCACTTCACATACTTTCTCTTCATGATTATCCTATATCAGCTGCGGTCTTATTATACCAGCTATGACTTCACTTGTCTATTTTCCTTCTTCCAGGGTTTATTTTGCAAGAAAACCACTTGTTGACACTATGAAAATAGTATTGTAAGTGACTTCACTTGCATTCCCTTCTTCCAGAATGAATACAGCTCTACTTCTACTACTCCATATTCACTATTTTTCTCACTTCCGTGATACTTCCATGTTGAAATACTCCTCGATTAAGGATAGAAATGAGTTTTAATTGGTCCTTCCTTCAGATTGTTGTGGTTGCTTCCCACAATTTTTACTTCCTTCTTCAAGTGAACCTTCATTTTGACTTCAAAAACTTCAGAATTCGTCACTTCCTCACACGAATACCTTTACCCTCTAGACCTATAACATCAAGTAAGAGCTTGATATTGCAACATGCATTTGCATATCAAAGTCAAACTTCATGTATGGATCTAGTAAATCAATGAAAATCCAATAAAATCCAAGAAAATCCAGCTTTGTGCTTATAATACACATCCTTATATGCCTGAATATAATAATTGGGTAAGACATCCCTAAACATCAGGCTCAGATGTGTAGTATATAACACCACATAAGATAGGTTTAGGTTGTGATACTTAGCACAAATACGTGAATTTCTACTATTTGTCTCAATATTTATCTTAATTGCACATTTGCAATGAGACAAACTTGAAACAAAAATGGCTTGGGATAGTTAAAGTTAACCTAGTTTTCTTTGGAAGTACTAACAAAGTAGTATACCATATATATGTGCTATTGAGGACTACTTCCTATAATACAATTAGTTCTAACATGTCTACTCTAAACACATGATTGTTTAGAATATACCACCTATAACTCTAGGATTTCTCAATGTGATATGCTCTAAATAAGCCTTCTTTAAATTAAGGACTATGATTCTAACATACTTGACACAATAATTAGGATTTTAAGGCCTAAGCTTTCGAACTATTCCCTAAATCCTAATATTTATCATCCTTTTGTTATCGTACTTATGATGTTCTACTCCATCACATCATGATTCTCAAGTGAATCATATATGATTACCAACTCTACCATGAAAAGTAGACTTAAATACTCCTATCTCTCTTCCTTACCTCCTATGATTGACTCATCATAGGCATATACTACCTTATATATCTTATATTCCTCACTTAACATCATTCATCTTAGTGTTTTTAATGACTCTTACTTAACAATACTTATATTGGTATACTTCTTCCAATAGGATATCTTCCTTATGGTTGTATCCTCTCTTTGGACTACCATGTGTTGTATACCAACTGTGGTCTACTACCACCAATTATCTTAAGCTTCAATGGTGTTCTAATTATTTGGAATGAAGCAAGATAACTAACTAACTTTACTTAAGAAAGATAGATAAGAAAGATTGACTCAAGTGTGTCAGGATTATTCTCAAGTGAATACCCATCTCAAGTCAAAAGAATAATTGGTTTGTCTAAGATAACTTCCTATAGACACTACCAAACCTATAGGTCTCCTTTAAAGGGTTTTAATCCTAGGGTCAAAGCATTTGCTCTGATACCAGCTGTGATGACCCAGCGTACCACTGGATGGTGTAGTACACAAGTCGTTGACATAACACAAGTGAAACACCGTTCCACTCATATTACATCTCTCAGAGTGGTACAACAGAAACATATGCGAGTCCAAGGTATGTAGTACACACGAGCTGTTTACATAAGATCAACACAACCTCCTACTTTACAGTGAGGTAAAACTTCAAATAAATCTCCAGAAGAACGACTCGTAATCTATCTTATTGCTAACTCAAGTTCAAGAGCTACTTGGCTTGCTATAGAAATCTAGCTACTTAGGTGCTAGGATTAGGGAAAGGTTCCCTTCTATTACTAATCTAGGTTTCCAGTATAGCTGATGCAGAAGTTAACTCCATTGACTTCTTTGATTGGATTCTTCATCTTGTTGCAGTTGACTCCTTTGTCTTCGAGTTCCACGGAAGTTTCTCCTTTGGTGCCTTGATCTAAGAAGGGGGTTCAAATGGGATAGAATGAGTATGAGCGTACTCAGCAAGTTCATATTAGGAAATATGTGTATCATGCACTAGCTACAGCCATAGACCAGAAAGTCATAGGCCAATGCAAGTTTTCATAAACATTTCTTCCAAAGGTTTATTTTATTCTGAAAACTATGCCCGTCAGTCTTCACAGGTTGACTAGAACTTCATGGAGTTCCTTTCTGCCGCGTTCGCAGTTCCCTTCCCAGAACAGGGAGTGACAGCCACAATTTGATACACTCTGCAGAGGTGCATTACTTTTCCCACAAGAGATCTCACCCTTTTTGCCATCCGCAGGGACTTGCCCCGTTCACACTTCCTTTGGTGTGAGGCCATAAAGATCCAAGCCCACACCGCCTTCTCCGCGACCTGCAAACCCACCCTTTTGTCCAACCGTACACCTCCAGTAGACTTCCCCGATAATACGGCTTTACTCATGGTGTACTCCGAACAATCCTTCATAGATCGTAGAGCCATCATCACTAATGGATGGGGATTTAAAAGGCTATCCCAACCTACGGCAGTGCCTCCAACACCCCGCCGGCTCTACCAATCCGTTGGCGTGCAGAAGGGAAAAGATACGGCTGGCTTCCCCAGAGCCATTATAGATCTCATGGTCAACGCGGTTTGTACGGCGCTAGAATCACTGGACGGCATTGGTAATTAATCCTAGGGTGATATAACCCATTGCAATGGAACCTCCACCATATCAACACATACCATGGTTCCATTGCCCACCACATAGTCATATTCATAATTGTAAAATAATACTTTGCTTTTCAATGCATGAGTGATAAGTATAGTACTTTGCATATAGTTTGATACAAATAATCAAATGACATGAGCAAGCGATGAACTTGCCTTTCTTGACTGCAAGATTATGCAGGCAAAAGCTTCGATACGTGAGAACTCCAAATGCTGAAATACCATCATCGTCCGGTAAGGACAATGTTTAAAGAACTGGCAAAGATGCTATAATGCATAGTATGAGATGCAATCGTCCCGAGCGTAACCTAACCTCGAAGATTTAGGATGCATGAGTTGTAAAGATTTCTTTAGGGTTGGTTGCGCTTTTAGAATGGTTCTCAAACAAGGTTCTTATTAGGGTTTGGTTATATTAGCATCATAACCAAGTGATATAAGACATCATAACAATCATATACATAAGGAATAGTGGTGAAATAATGTATAAAGAACAGTTGTCAATTTTAAGTTCTATAGAACATGGTTGATGATTACTTATACTATACTTCAAAAGAATAACTTTTGAAGAACATGTTGTTTAAGAAACAATGAGTATTTCAAAGAAGGATTAGGGCTTCTAAGGTTTGATTGACATTTGTGCTTCAAAAGAATAACTTTTGAAGAACAGTTTAAATAAGAATATGAACTACTATACATAGGAGCTATGGCTTTCTAGGGTTTACTATTGGATTCATTTAGTTCCACTAATAGGGACTAGTTGGGTTCTTAAGTTGAATGGGTTTCTATATAGCAAGTATTGGCAGGTTTATTACTATGGTTGATTATGGTATCATATCAAAGAATGATGGTCAAAGTGTTGCTATAAGCTAGGGGTTTACTATGGCTTCACCTTTGTTTCACTAAGTAATGCTTAATAGCTTCTAAATTAGATGGTTTATCTCTTCCTGAATAGGGTTCAGTGGAATAGGAGCATGTGATGTGTATTACTACACAAGATATTGGTACTAGGATTCATCTCCATGGTTCTTCTAGGGTTTGATGGTTTAGGAGGATCTTAATGGTATGGTATATAGGAGTGGTGATCAATGGTGCTAACATGTGATATCAAGCTAGAGTCTATATCTAGGTGGCATTAGTGGATCATATAGATGTTAACCAAAAATAAAGACATGAAATGATGGTCTTGTGAATTGTACCTAGTTTTATTTTAATGGATCATGAGTATGCACTCATTGGTTGTTTATTATGGTCTTACATGTAAAGGTGAAGTGGCTATGATCACATGGGTTAAACCCCCAGGGTTTTAGGATTGGAATTATTTTAGGATGATCACATAAAATGATGGGACTAAGATTCTTGTTTATATTAGAATTAGGGTTTCTAAATTTTTGATTTCATTATTAACATGATAATTACTAAATTGAAAAGATAAGTAATAATGGATTTAACACTCTATTATTTTCAAAAGACTTAAACATGATAAGTACCATTAGGGTGTAGGGTTTTAATTGAAGTAATGGTCAATTAGGATTTTCATGTGATTAAACATAACCATTAAGAAACAATTGTTGTTTTATATGGCATCTTTATGGTGAAGTAATATTTAATGTTTTCTTCATGTGAAGAATTGAAACAAGTAGTTTTTATGTTTTAATAGTTTAAAATTTAAAATTTGGTCTTCTAAATTTTAGAGGAAATTCATATTGTTGTTCCTTTAAACTTTAAGTATTTGTTTTCTATTTTATTTGTAGAGGTCATTTTATGATACTCAATTCTATTTATTGTTTTCTTTTTATTTTCTTAAATGTTTAAAAGATTTCTAAAAAAAATAACAAAATAAAAATAATATTAAAACTAGACCAAGTGGTCTGTTGGGCTGGCCCAATTGATTTGGCCCAAACCAGGCCTGGGTCGGTTGGGTCTAACCCAACCCAATCCCCACTCTCTCGCTCACCTCTCTCTCACACACGCACGCACACGGTCACCGCCTACCTCTCTTCTCTCTCGTGGCCACCATGCCCCCGCGGCGGCGCCGCTCGCCCCCGGCCGCTCCTGACCAACCCCGGCACCGGCGAGTTAGGGCTTTTGGTCTCCTCGATGAACTCTACCACCTCCCCTAGATTGATTTGGCCGCTGCTGTCTCTAGCGGTCGCCTCGACCCCGAAACCCTAGCCGGACATCGGCGGCTAGTCTGGCCGCCACCGGCCCCTTCAGACTCCGGTGAGCTGTTGCTGCCCTAGCGCCATCTTGTGGTCCTTCTTCCCCAACCCCATCGCCTCCTTGCTGCTTCTCCGTCGCTGGCCTCGAGCCCCTGCTCGACTGCCCCGACGCCACTGACCTCCTCCTGGTTCCCCGCGTCAATCTCCTCTGTGTGACGATGGTGGGGTGGTGATGTGATGCGGCTGCTGTCATGCGATGAACTGGTGGTGGCTACTGGTGGATGACTCGACCTCGACCTCGATGGACGGCGCCATAGACGCAACCTCGGCGTCGGTGTACTGGTGGTGCTGTCGCTGCCCTCACTGCATCCTCGACCTCGACGCCGGCAGGACGGCGTCGCCGACGCAACCCCGGCGTCAACCGCTACGTCTACTCCTCTATCCCACTGTGAGCTACTCATACCCTCTTTCCCTCTCTCTCTGTCTCTCAGTATTCTATATGGCTATGGATTTGTTGGCCAAACATTTGGGTGTGCCTAACCCGATTGCTGCATGTTCATGGTGATTACCAAATGATATTGCTGTTAAATTATCTAGTGTCTTGTGCTTGATCCAAGGCCTCAACTTGGATAAATGAATCATCCCAGCCTGTATAATTATGTCACTGATGATCTGTGATTTCTATAGACAATACTATCTATGATTAAAGGATTATGCTGCTGGTATGATATTTGCTTGTAGCTGTTTAATAAGACAGTGAATTGATGCAAGCAATGATTCCTAGCTAGATTAACTGGGAAAATGATTTGAATTCATTTGGTATGAATTGCAAGTGTGTGTGGCTATTTGTTGGATTATACTGTCCACATGACAGTGATTAATTGGATGAATTCAGTTATATTTTTGTGTAGACTCCTGTTGAGTTCAGACACAAGTACTGATACATGAAGGTGGATTATTTACTTGATGAATTGTGGTTGAGCTTGTATGCATATTTGTGATAATTTTACTGGAGATTTGAGATGATCCATTAATTGTCTGTGATTCATTATGTGTGGAGCAAAGTTAACTATGTGGTTATTCCCTGATGGGTTTACTACTGCTGCTACTTGGGGTTCTACTTGTTTGGCCTGGAACTTATCCTCTGGACCCCAAGTAATTCCTGGAGATTGTAGATTTGTTAAGGAAAGCTGTGCTGTGTAAAGATTTATAAGAACAGATGCTATTGCTTGATTCATTGACCCTGCCTGTGATGCAAAGGCTGAGGCACAACTTTTTGATAAGAACAGATATACTATTTATGGTTTTATAAAATTCTCTGTGATGAACTGGGCATAGCACTTCTATGCCAGATCTGAGAAGAATAAATCCTTCCAATCCTCCTTGATGAAAATCTAGTGGAAGGTTAGTTGGATTGGTTGTGTGTGTATTATTTCCCTTTTTCCCCTTATTGATGTGCTCATGCAAAACTAAGAACAGATGCTACCTGATCTACTCATCCTATTACTGGTTTCTACCTGATGCACTTTGTAGCTTGTTAGCTGGTTCTTCTGGCTACTGAGATATGCTGCTTCTTGTAGCATGCCTTCTCCTTCTTGCTTCTTGATTTGCTTCATATGATCTATCTAATGATTTCAGTGGTTTATCTAGTGGATTTGTTCTTGCTGTTCTAAAGCTACTTACCAGATTTGCCAAAGTATGGTGTGTGTTGGCTGAAAATGTGAGATGTGGAGGAAAACTGCTTGGTACAGCCTATGTGCTGTTTATATAGGGCTGGAGTGTTGGCTGTGGGTGTGACAGCACACAGTGTGCATGTTGTGACTGTGCTGCTTAGAAATGACCTCATCTGATTGTACAAGTTCCCATGTTGATTTTCTTTTCCTCTAGTGCAAGGCATGGTTGAGCTGATGTTTATCCACTGTTGGCCTTTATTTTGGATACAGTCAGATATGTAATACATATGGGCATTATCTATCATTTGTGGTTTGATTACTCATTGATTAACTCTGGCTAATGATTCATCTTGACCTGTTAATGCCAATGGTGAATCTTAAACTAAAAACATGTGGGCTTTAAGGAAATTGAGCTAGATTAGAGGGATTAATTGGTTGCCTTTGTTGCCTTAAACAAGTGGATCAAATATTGTTGCCCTTTTCTCTTATTTGACATGGATCAAATATTGTCACTTGTCCCTGTTGCCTTCATGATCAGTGTTGCCTCTCCTGATCCAAGTGTCATCCAATTGTCCCTTAAATGATCCATTTGACCCTAATGTTGCCTAATAAGGTGCTTCTCCCTCTAATCGAAATTTGGGTATTAGGACAAGTTCCTAGTTCCCAGTAGCTGGTTTCCAATATTTAGCATTGCCTCACCAAAGGTGAGGCAAACATTTTAACATTAACCACTTTTATTTCTTTTGTATTTGTTTTGTTTTCCTTTATTGCAGGGAAAGGAAGAATTAGAGGATTGAGAAGATGAAGGTTTAGTCTTAGGGTTTTCTTTTTATTCTCTTGTAATTTTCTATTTCATTTTCTAACTTGTAAATTATTGAGTAATCCTATTTGTAATAAAGTTAACTCATTTGTTTATTTGGACTTATCAAGTGTAGTTACTTGTACATATAATATTTATATACTTGTTTAAATTTCAAATTCCAATTCAATTTATTATTTGAATTATGTCTTTCATATTTGAATTTGAATTCAAACTATTTCCCTCGAAAACATAATAAATCAACAAAGGTCATGTCGAAATTTATCGCACTTGTGTGGATGACACACATCAATTCCATCGACACAAGAGAAACCTCGATCACTTTGTGTTTTAGATGAACGCGCGAAAATCCCCTGGATTTTCTATGCATGAATGCAGTGCACACTCTCGTGTTCTCTCTTTTTCTTGCCTCTAAACCTGGGATATTACACTATGTGGGTATTGATACGTCTCCGACGTATCGATAATTTCTTATGTTCCATGCCACATTATTGATGTTATCTACATGTTTTATGCACACTTTATGTCATATTCGTGCATTTTCTGGAACTAACCTATTAACAAGATGCCGAAGTGCCGTTTCTGTTTTCTGCTGTTTTGGTTTCAGAAATCCTAGTAACGAAATATTCTCGGAATTGGACGAAATCAACGCCGGGTCCTATTTTGCCACGAAGCTTCCGGAAGTCCGAAGAGAGACGGTGGGGCCACGAGGTGGCCACACCCTAGGCGGCGCGGCCCCCCTTGGCCGCGCGGCCTGTGGTGTGGGGCCCTCGTGCCGCCTCGACCTGCCCTTCCGCCTACTTAAAGCCTCCGTTCGAAACCCCCAGAGACCCACGATACGGAAAACCTTCCAGACGCCGCCGCCGCCGATCCCATCTCGGGGGATCCAGGAGATCGCCTCCGGCACCCTGCCGGAGAGGGGAATCATCTCCCGGAGGACTCTACGCCGCCATGGTCGCCTCGGAGTGATGTGTGAGTAGTCTACCCCTGGACTATGGGTCCATAGCAGTAGCTAGATGGTTGTCTTCTCCCCATTGTGCTTCATTGTCGGATCTTGTGAGCTACCTAACATGATCAAGATCATCTATCTGTAATTCTATATGTTGCGTTTGTTGGGATCCGATGAATAGAGAATACTTGTTATGTTGATTATCAAAGTTATGTCTATGTGTTGTTTATGATCTTGCATGCTCTCCGTTACTAGTAGATGCTCTGGCCAAGTAGATGCTTGTAACTCCAAGAGGGAGTATTTATGCTCCATAGTGGGTTCATGCCTCCATTGATATCTGGGAAAGTGACGAAAGTTCTAAGGTTGTGGATGTGCTGTTTCCACTAGGGATAAAACATTAGTGCTATGTTCAAGGATGTAGTTACTAGTTACATTACGCGCAATACTTAATGCAATTGTCTGTTGCAACTTAATGGAGGGGTTCGGATGATAACCTGAAGGTGGACTTTTTAGGCATAGATGCATGTTGGATGGCGGTCTATGTACTTTGTCGTAATGCCCAATTAAATCTCACTATACTCATCATAATATGTATGTGCATGGTCATGCCCTCTTTATTTGTCAATTGCCCAACTGTAATTTGTTCACCCAACATGCTGTTTATCTTATGGGAGAGACACCTCTAGTGAACTGTGGACCCCGGTCCAATTCTCTATACTGAAATACAATCTACTGCAATACTTGTTCTACTGTTTTAAACAATCATCTTCCACACAATACGGTTAATCCTTTGTTACAGCAAGCCGGTGAGATTGACAACCTCACTTTCGTTGGGGCAAAGTACTTTGGTTGTGTTGTGCAGGTTCCACGTTGGCGCCGGAATCCCTGTTGCGCCACACTACATCCCGCCGCCATCAACCTTCAACGTGCTTCTTGGCTCCTCCTGGTTCGATAAACCTTGGTTTCTTTCTGAGGGAAAACTTGCTGCTGTGCGCATCATACCTTCCTCTTGGGGTTCCCAACGAACGTGTGAGTTACACGCCATCAAGCTCTTTTTCTGGCGCCGTTGCCGGGGAGATCAAGACACGCTGCAAGGGGAGTCTCCACTTCAACCTCTTTACTTTGTTTTTGTCTTGCTTAGTTTTATTTACTACTTTGTTTGCTGCACTAAATCAAAATACAAAAAAATTAGTTGCTAGTTTTACTTTATTTGCTATCTTGTTTGCTATATCAAAAACACAAAAAAATTAGTTACTTGCATTTACTTTATCTAGTTTGCTTTATTTACTGTTGCTAAAATGGCCAACCCTGAAAATACTAAGTTGTGTGACTTCACAACCACAAATAATAATGATTTCTTATGCACACCTATTGCTCCACCTGCTACTACAGCAGAATTCTTTGAAATTAAACCTGCTTTACTGAATCTTGTTATGCGAGAGCAATTTTCTGGTGTTAGTTCTGATGATGCTGCTGCCCATCTTAATAATTTTGTTGAACTATGTGAAATGCAAAAATATAAAGATGTAGATGGTGACATTATAAAATTAAAATTGTTCCCTTTCTCATTAAGAGGAAGAGCTAAAGATTGGTTGCTATCTCTGCCTAAGAATAGTATTGATTCTTGGACTAAATGCAAGGATGCTTTTATTGGTAGATATTATCCCCCTGCTAAAATTATATCTTTGAGGAGTAGCATAATGAATTTTAAACAATCAGATACTGAACATGTTGCTCAAGCTTGGGAAAGAATGAAATCTCTGGTTAAAAATTGCCCAACCCATGGACTGACTACTTGGATGATCATCCAAACCTTCTATGCAGGACTAAATTTTTCTTCGCGGAATTTATTGGATTCAGCTGCTGGAGGTACCTTTATGTCCATCACTCTTGGTGAAGCAACAAAGCTTCTTGATAATATGATGATCAACTACTCTGAATGGCACACGGAAAGAGCTCCACAAGGTAAGAAGGTAAATTCTATCGAAGAAACCTCTTCCTTGAGTGATAAGATTGATGCTATTATGTCTATGCTTGTGAATGATAGGACTAATATTGATCCTAATAATGTTCCGTTAGCTTCATTGGTTGCACAAGAAGAACATGTTGATGTAAACTTCATTAAAAATAATAATTTCAACAACAATGCTTACCGGAACAATTCTAGTAATAACTATAGGCCATATCCTTATAATAATGGCAACGGCTATGGTAATTCTTATGGGAATTCTTACAACAATAATAGGAGTTCACCCCCTGGACTTGAAGCTATGCTTAAAGAATTTATTAGTACACAAACTGCTTTTAACAAATTTGTTGAAGAAAAGCTTGGGAAAATTGATATACTTGCTTCTAAAGTCGATAGTCTTGCTGCTGATGTTGATCTTTTGAAATCGAAAGTTATGCCTAATGAAAATCATCATAACAAAATTACTACTACAGCAAATGCCATTCAAGTTAGAATTAATGAGAATATAAGATTAATGGCTGAACTGCGTGCTAGGTGGGATAGAGAAGAAAATGAAAAACTAGCTAAAGAGAAGAATGTAGCTAAAGTTTGGACTATTACCACCACTAGTAATGCTAATGCTACACATGTTGCTGCACCTCCTACTATTAATAATAAAAGAATTGGTGTTAGCAATATTTCCACTTCTAATGCAAAGCGCGAGAAACTGCCTGAAACTGCTAAAACTGCTGAAACTGCCTGTGATAAAACTGCTGAAATTTTTTCCAACATTGGGGATGATGATCCCATTGCTTTAGATTATAATGGTTTGAATTTTGATGATTGCCACATCTCTGAAGTTATAAAGTTCTTGCAAAAACTTGCTAAAAGTCCTAATGCTAGTGCTATAAATTTGGCTTTCACACAACATATTACAAATGCTCTCATAAAAGCTAGAGAAGAGAAACTAGAGCGCGAAGCCTCTATTCCTAGAAAGCTAGAGGATGGTTGGGAGCCCATCATTAAGATGAAGGTTAAAGATTTTAATTGTAATGCTTTATGTGATCTTGGTGCAAGTATTTCCGTTATGCCTAAGAAAATTTATAATATGCTTGACTTGCCACCGCTGAAAAATTGTTATTTGGATGTTAATCTTGCTGATCATTCTACAAAGAAACCTTTGGGGAAAGTTGATAATGTTCGCATTACCGTTAACAATAACCTTGTCCCCGTTGATTTTGTTGTCTTGGATATTGAATGCAATGCATCTTGTCCCATTATATTGGGAAGACCTTTTTCGAACTGTTGGTGCTATCATTGATATGAAGGAAGGTAATATAAAATATCAATTTCCTCTCAAGAAAGGTATGGAACACTTCCCTAGAAAGAGAATGAAGTTACCTTTTGATTCTATTATGAGAACAAATTATGATGTTGACACTTCGTCTCTTGATAATACTTGATACACACTTTCTGCGCCTAGCTGGCGTTAAAGAAAGCGCTTATGGGAGACAACCAAGTTTTTACCTACAGTACTTTGTTTTTATTTTGTGTCTTGGAAGTTGTTTACTACTGTAGCAACCTCTCCTTATCTTAGTTTAGTGTTTTGTTGTGCCAAGTAAAGTCGTTGATAGAAAAGTTCATACTAGATTTGGATTACTGCGCAGAAACAGATTTCTTTGCTGTCACGAATCTGGGCTGTTTTCCCTGTAGGTAACTCAGAAAATTATGCCAATTTACGTGAGTGATCCTCAGATATGTACGCAACTTTCATTCAATTTGAGAATTTTCATTTGAGCAAGTCTGGTGCCTCGATAAAATTCGTCAATACGAACTGTTCTGTTTTGACAGATTCTGCCTTTTATTTCGCATTGTCTCTTTTGCTATGTTGGATGAATTTCTTTGATCCATTAATGTCCAGTAGCTTTATGCAATGTCCAGAAGTGTTAAGAATGATTGTGTCACCTCTGAACATATTAATTTTTATTGTCACTAACCCTCTAATGAGTTGTTCTAAGTTTGGTGTGGAGGAAGTTTTCAAGGATCAAGAGAGGAGTATGATGCAACATGATCAAGGAGAGTGAAAGCTCTAAGCTTGGGGATGCCCCGGTGGTTCACCCCTGCATATACTAAGAAGACTCAAGCGTCTAAGCTTGGGGATGCCCAAGGCATCCCCTTCTTCATCGACAACATTATCAGGTTCCTCCCCTGAAACTATATTTTTATTCCATCACATCTTATGTGCTTTTCTTGGAGCGTCGGTTTGTTTTTGTTTTTGTTTTGTTTGAATAAAATGGATCCTAGCATTCACTTTATGGGAGAGAGACACGCTCCGCTGTAGCATATGGACAAGTATGTCCTTAGTTTCTACTCATAGTATTCATGGCGAAGTTTCTTCTTCGTTAAATTGTTATATGGTTGGAATTGGAAAATGTTACATGTAGTAATTGCTATTAATGTCTTGGGTAATGTGATACTTGGCAATTGTTGTGCTCATGTTTAAGCTCTTGCATCATATGCTCTGCACCCATTAATGAAGAAATACATAGAGCATGCTAAAATTTGGTTTGCATATTTGGTTTCTCTAAGGTCTAGATAATTTCTAGTATTGAGTTTGAACAACAAGGAAGACGGTGTAGAGTCTTATAATGTTTTCAATATGTCTTTTATGTGAGTTTTGCTGCACCGGTTTATCCTTGTGTTTGTTTCAAATAAGCCTTGCTAGCCTAAACCTTGTATCGAGAGGGAATACTTCTCATGCATCAAAATACTTGAGCCAACCACTATGCCATTTGTGTCCACCATACCTACCTACTACATGGTATTTTCCGCCATTCCAAAGTAAATTGCTTGAGTGCTACCTTTAAAATTTCATCATTCACCTTTGCAATATATAGCTCATGGGACAAATAGCTTAAAAACTATTGTGGTATTGAATATGTACTTATGCACTTTATCTCTTATTAAGTTGCTTGTTGTGCGATAACCATGTTCTGGGGACGCCATCAACTACTCTTTGTTGAATTTCATGTGAGTTGCTATGCATGTTCGTCTTGTCTAAAGTAAGAGAGATCTACCACCTTATGGTTAAGCATGCATATTGTTAGAGAAGAACATTGGGCCGCTAACTAAAGCCATGATCCATGGTGGAAGTTTCAGTTTTGGACATATATCCTCAATCTCATATGAGAAAATTATTAATTGTTGTTACATGCTTATGCATAAAAGAGGAGTCCATTATCTGTTGTCTATGTTGTCCCGGTATGGATGTCTAAGTTGAGAATAATCAATAGCGAGAAATCCAATGCGAGCTTTCTCCTTAGACCTTTGTACAGGCGGCATAGAGGTACCCCTTTGTGACACTTGGTTAAAACATGTGCATTGCGATGATCCGGTAGTCCAAGCTAATTAGGACAAGGTGCGGGCACTATTAGTACACTATGCATGAGGCTTGCAACTTGTAAGATATAATTTACATGATACATATGCTTTATTACTACCGTTGACAAAATTGTGTCATGTTTTCAAAATCAAAGCTCTAGCACAAATATAGCAATCGATGCTTTTCCTCTATGGAGGACCATTCTTTTACTTTCAATGTTGAGTCAGTTCACCTATTTCTCTCCACCTCAAGAAGCAAACACTTGTGTGAACTGTGCATTGATTCCTACATACTTGCTTATTGCACTTATTATATTACTCTATGTTGACAATATCCATGAGATATACATGTTACAAGTTGAAAGCAACCGCTGAAACTTAATCTTCCTTTGTGTTGCTTCAATACCTTTACTTTGAATTATTGCTTTATGAGTTAACTCTTATGCAAGACTTATTGATGCTTGTCTTGAAGTGCTATTCATGAAAAGTCTTTGCTTTATGATTCACTTGTTTACTCATGTCATATACATTGTTTTGATCGCTGCATTCACTACATATGCTTTACAAATAGTATGATCAAGGTTATGATGGCATGTCACTCCAGAAATTATCTGTGTTATCGTTTTACCTGCTCGGGACGAGCAGAACTAAGCTTGGGGATGCTGATACGTCTCCGACGTATCGATAATTTCTTATGTTCCATGCCACATTATTGATGTTATCTACATGTTTTATGCACACTTTATGTCATATTCGTGCATTTTCTGGACTAACCTATTAACAAGATGCCGAAGTGCCGTTGCTGTTTCTGCTGTTTTTGGTTTCAGAAATCCTAGTAACGAAATATTCTCGGAATTGGACGAAATCAACGCCCGGGGTCCTATTTTGCCACGAAGCTTCCGAAGTCCGAAGAGGAGACGAAGTGGGGCCACGAGGTGGCCACACCCTAGGCGGCGTGGCCCCCCCCTTGGCCGCGCAGCCGTGGGTGTGGGGCCCTCGTGCGCCTCTGACCTGCCCTTCCGCCTACTTAAAGCCTCCGTTGCGAAACCCCCGTGCCGAGAGCCACGATACGGAAAACCTTCCGAGACGCCGCCGCCGCCGATCCCATCTCGGGGGATCCAGGGAGATCGCCTCCGGCACCTGCCGGAGGGGAATCATCTCCGGAGGACTCTACGCCGCCATGGTCGCCTCCGGAGTGATGTGTGAGTAGTCTACCCCTGGACTATGGGTCCATAGCAGCTAGATGGTTGTCTTCTCCCCATTGTGCTTCATTGTCGGATCTTGTGAGCTGCCTAACATGATCAAGATCATCTATCTGTAATTCTATATGTTGCGTTTGTTGGGATCCGATGAATAGAGAATACTTGTTATGTTGATTATCAAAGTTATGTCTATGTGTTGTTTATGATCTTGCATGCTCTCCGTTACTAGTAGATGCTCTGGCCAAGTAGATGCTTGTAACTCCAAGAGGGAGTATTTATGCTCCATAGTGGGTTCATGCCTCCATTGATATCTGGGACAGTGACAGAAAGTTCTAAGGTTGTGGATGTGCTGTTGCCACTAGGGATAAAACATTAGTGCTATGTTCAAGGATGTAGTTACTAGTTACATTACGCGCAATACTTAATGCAATTATCTTTGTTAGCAACTTAATACTGGAGGGGTTCGGATGATAACCTGAAGGTGGACTTTTTAGGCATAGATGCATGCTGGATGGCGGTCTATGTACTTTGTCGTAATGCCCAATTAAATCTCACTATACTCATCATAATATGTATGTGCATGGTCATGCCCTCTTTATTTGTCAATTGCCCAAGCGTAATTTGTTCACCCAACATGCTGTTTATCTTATGGGAGAGACACCTCTAGTGAACTGTGGACCCCGGTCCAATTCTCTATACTGAAATACAATCTGCAATACTTGTTCTACTGTTTTCTGCAAACAATCATCTTCCACACAATACGGTTAATCCTTTGTTACAGCAAGCCGGTGAGATTGACAACCTCACTATTTCGTTGGGGCAAAGTACTTTGGTTGTGTTGTGCAGGTTCCACGTTGGCGCCGGAATCCCTGGTGTTGCGCCGCACTACATCCCGCCGCCATCAACCTTCAACGTGCTTCTTGGCTCCTCCTGGTTCGATAAACCTTGGTTTCTTTCTGAGGGAAACTTGCTGCTGTGCGCATCATACCTTCCTCTTGGGGTTCCCAACGAACGTGTGAGTTACACGCCATCAGGTATGTTCATTGCTTCGAGAACTTGGTGTTACCCAGCGGCAAGCTCCAATCTTATGGTGTGATAATTTGGGTGCTACCTACCTGACGGCGAATCCAGTCTTCCATGCTAGGACCAAGCACATTGAGATTGATTTTCATTTTGTGCGAGAGCAGGTGGCTGATGGCGCTCTGGTGGTAAGGTTTATCTCTTCTAATGATCAGTTGGCTGACATCTTCACTAAGCCAGCGACACGGCAGATGCTAGACCGATTTCGAACCAATCTAAACCTTGTATGTAGTAGTAGTTTAGATTGAGGGGGAGTGTTAAGAGATCGGTCCACATACGTGTATATTTGTATCGTATGTGCCTTGTATTGTAACCTGCCAAGTATATAAATAGAAGAGGTGGGGAGCGCGTTGCTCCATCCACGAAAACCCTAAACGTGTGTTTTGACTATGTGTTGCATCAGCTCTATGCCAGGACGTGATGTACATATGAATGCTTATCAATTACACAATATTGCTTACTAGCACTTGTTGCTTCTTATTAAGTTGTTTATTCATGTCACCATGTTTAAGAGAGAGAGAGAGAGAGAGAGAGAGAGAGAGAGAGAGAGAGAGAGAGCGAGAGAGGGAGCGAGAGAGGGAGAGAGAGAGGGAGGGAGAGAGAGAGATCAAGTTGCTCTATGAACCCCAGTTCATTTTAATCCATAAGAAACACCTTTATATTGACATTATTTGTGCTTTAAATTTTAAAATGTTATTATTTAAAAATACGAAAATATATTGTTCAATTTTCATGCTTTTTATTATTTAACTATTTTGTACTATTTACACACCGTTGTGCCTAATAAACACCTCGGTGGTGTTGGAGACACAAAACTGTTGCATTTACTTGACAGGTTGCTTGAAGAGAATTGATGTGGAAACTAAACTTTTTCCACGAGAGTTTGATATAAACCGAGTCGTCCTTATAGGAGAATCACCCTTATTGCAGGACATCAAGTCCCAACGCATTGGCAAGCATGTTTAGTTTTGTTGTCATCATTCACTCACAACTTTTCCTTGTATTAGTTACGTGAACTTTAGAAGAGACTGATTCAAACAGCAACCAGGATGCAAGAAATTATGAAATTGAGGGATTGTCCCTGAGGTCGCTGTCGGGTCTATGTTGCCTCCTGGAGTACACAACTTATTTGTTTCAAACTGATGGATGGGAGCACATTTAAATTTTCAAGATTAATCTCATACCATAGAGGAGGCAAATTAAATATGGAGTACTTGATTCAGGGTATCATTTCGAAATAACTAATAAGAGATCAAATAGTACATTGTTGCTTTGATGTCTCCTTTTAGCTCCCACATAGCAGAACAAGTATAATGCTCCTGTAGTTAAGTAGCATCAGAGATGAACTATCTCTCTAATTAACGATCACTTGGGGCTCACCGGAAGAAATCTGAGCATAGTCATCAGA
Source organism: Lolium multiflorum (assembly GCA_030979885.1). Taxonomy (NCBI): domain Eukaryota; kingdom Viridiplantae; phylum Streptophyta; class Magnoliopsida; order Poales; family Poaceae; genus Lolium; species Lolium multiflorum. The sequence goes on from CM061750.1 coordinate 410,284,396, forward strand.
AGCCACCACCACCTCCTTGCTCCCCATGGCTTGCAGGTAGGGCAGGCGTACACGCTGGCAGCCCTTACGTAGCACATACCGTACACACCGCTGAGAAGACAATATTTATCGGCGGACAGCAGGCACAGCCCCATCCCCGTGCTCGTGTACAAGAGCGCGACCGCGTACAGCGGGATCAGAACAGTGGGCAAGAGGAGCGTCACCAGCACCAGCACAAGTTCTGAGATTTCAGGGACCCGGGGCGAAATGAAAATCTAGGGCCCTAGAAGTCCTAAATAATTATTTATACACATATACATGAAATGGTACCAATTAACATTTGGAATCTATACGAGCAATATTGATATCAAATATTATACTTGTTGTTTTAAGAATATCCGGTATTCCTAGATATATAGTCACTAATAATGGTATGTTAATAATTTACGTACTCCTTTTATTTTGAAAAGATATCACAGATTTGTCTAAATTTGGATATATCTGGATGATTTAGATATAGTGAAATTTAGATAAATTTGTTAGATGCATCTAAATTTAGGTAATTCTACGACGTCCTTAATTTTTGATACCAAAAGTATATGTTTATATGATGGTCTTCTTTTTGAGACGATGATGGTTTTATTTTAAAAGTCACTAATGATAATATTTTATGGACCCCACCATCCTGCGACGGATTAACTAGCCAAGTATGAGGACCTACATCATCGTGTATGGAATTTTGAGCAGGCATATGTTCTTTTTGACTCTCATTTCTCGTGCCAGAAAAAGAATTCTGCACTTCAAAATACGATTAATTTTTAGAGCGCCACTTCTCAAATTGATCTGTGCGTGTATAACATGATATATCCTCCATGCAGAGTATTAATTGCCTCAACAGGCCCCCACGCACTTTTTTTTGAGGGGGCCCCACGCACTTAGTATCCTCTCACAGCTAATTAAAGAAAAAAGCCCAAACTGATTAAGGAAAAAAGCCCAACATAACAAAAGGGAAAAGAATCGTCGAGCCCACTAAACAGAATAACGCTTCGTCCAGTCCTCCTCCTCCTCTCGTGAACGACACGAGAGAAACACTCTGCATACTCTAATGGCGCCTCCGGATGAACCTCGGCCGCCGCTGCTGCATATGCCTGAGCTTGCCGGGACTTTGGGGGCCCTTAGGTTTGAGGGCCCGGGCGGCCGCCCCGCCTGCCCCCCTCAGGGTCGGGCCTGAAAACCCTCCATCCTCATCACCTCCATAATGAGCCGACACGCCTCCCGGAGACCGCGCACACTGGACCGTGGGCCATCCCTCACTTGTTAGAGTAATGCTCACTTGGACATCGTCGACCACCGACGCGGCGACGATCATCATGGACGCGTCGCCAGACCAGAGGATCCCCGAGTAGGAGAGGAAGACGAGGACGCCGAGCATGGGGAGTGTTGACGTGTACAAGTAGATTGCTTAGCCATTTTCATCAGTTCGGACTTTTGGTTCAAGTGGCTAGTGCATGTAGCTTAACATGGTATCAGAGCTCAGGGTCTCAAGTTCGAGTCCTGCCTTTCACAATTTATTCTAAATTCCTCGCAGCCTCCTGCCGTGCCCGGCCTCCCGCTGTCTCTTTGCCTCTCTACACGTGTTGACTTGTCTTCTCGTCTTCCCATCACACGTGAGAGGGGGTGTTGACATGTACAAGTAGATTGCCTAGCTCTTTCCATCAGTTCGGACTTTTGGTTCAAATGGCTAGTGCATGTAGCTCAACTCGGACTCGGAGAGGGCGTCAAAATAAGCATTCACGAGATAGCGCAGCGAACGTGGCCTGGAGCATGGTGACGACGGCGGCGGCGATGAGAGGGCCTTTCACATAATTAACCACCCCGCGAAGGATCTCGATGAGGGAGCAGCGGTCGCCAGAGAGGGTGGTGAAGCAGGCGACAATCTGCTTGGCGAAGGCGAGCGTGAGAAGGACGAGCGCGATGGCGACGGAGATGAGAAGGATGTCCGTGGCTTCCTGTCAAACCTCCTCCAGGAACCCGGCGTACTCGGCGCTCGAGGGGTCCGTCGTTTCCTCCATCTGGGTGATATGGCGGGCCATCTCGGTGGTGAGCAGCAGAACGTAGACGATCTTTACTGCAGTGATGGAGAAGGCGACTATGGCGAAGAGCATGAGCGGATTTAAGACATTGGTGTTTCGCTGGAGGAAAAGCAGCGGTTCCTTCAGGAAGCTGAAGCTTGAGGTGGTGGTTCTGGCTGCCATGGGTAGCAACTTGAGATTTGCGTGAGGCCTGATACAAGGAGGAGTAGGAGGATGGAGATATGGCTAAAGACAATGTGTACTAGTTTCAATAGCTACGTGCGTCGATAAGTGGTTACGATCTGCCAGCTAGACTGCCAAGATGTCCTCAGGATACACGTGCTTAACTAACTCGATACGCGTGTTCTCATGGAATCACTCGAGGTAGTTGTTGAAAGCGGCAAAGTCGTGAGGCACAATCTCCTCAGGGCCAGCATTCCGTGCCGCTTCCAAACAGTGTTGGAACGCTGCGACATGGCCGCTATGATGGACTGGCCAATTTGTGATCTTCCTCTGCTGCTGCCTATCAAGCCTGCAAGAATCAACAAGTTAGTTTGTACCTCTTCTATCAAGAATCTTCCATCGCATGATTCCAGAAGTTTACCTATGAAGCGCCTTGTCCGTGTCTTGCCACATTGGTGGGCACTCCTGATACAGCCCAAACTGTCTCATCACTTTTGCGGCTGGTGGTGTTCAACAAGCCACATACATATGAGTGGGAAGCGCATACGCCAGAACCACGCTCCTCCGTGCACTTGTGGTTGAGGTCAGTCATCCCGGCGCCAATATGGTAGTAGCTACCATATGGCTCCCATTCCACCTGCATCATACAAATATTTCAGAATTTAGAACATGTCAGTAGAATCAATGAAAAGAGTGATCGGTTACCTGCTCAGCGGTAAGAGTGTCCAACTCCGCAGTGTACTGCCTGTACATGACCATTGGATCGCTCGTCATCTCCGAGACATTGTCCCAAAGGTATGCCCAAGTGGGCTCCCGATCAAGGTTCTCATGGTGATGAGGCCATGGCCTCTCGTTGAGTACCCTGGGACGCCCAACTGATAGGTGGTCCCAGCTCCATACGGAAAGTAGGAGCATGCATCCACCAATACCGCCGCTCCCAGTCCTGCTCCCAGTCCTGCGACAAGCTTCGTCCAACTGCGCACATAAGACATTTCGTTAGTACTTTGTCTAGCACACTACTATAGGAAAATAGTACATAGAGCAAATCATCACCTGCCGGTAGAGGTAGGCAAGTGCCGCTGTTCCCCAACTCCACCGGTGATCCAACACCGTAAGCGCCTTCAGCCAACACCAATGGGCCAGCTTCCCCCCACTGTCAGGAAAGAGAGTCCTCGAAATCATGTACCATAAGTACACGCGGGCGTACGTCCTCCGAGTGTCCTTGTTGGCCCCTTCCGGGCATTCTCCAAAGTTAGTCCTGATCCAAGAGAAAGACGCGCCGGCGGGAGCTCTCTTTTTTGATTGTTCTGGCAGCGGAGGAGCCCTGCCAATAAGCGCCTCCATCTGCTGGCGCCACCCATCAGAAGCTGTGTTCATACACAGTGGCTCGCCCTGAATAGGTAGTCCAAGGATCATGGAAACATCCTGGAGATTAGGGGCCATCTCGCCGGCCCTCAAGTGGAAGGTGTGAGTCTCCGGCCTCCACCGGTCGACAAGGGCGGTGAGTGCCGAGGGGTTCATGTTCGGCCCCCCACGGCTTACAAGGGATATGAACGGCATAAGACCGGTAGGCTGGATGAACTCCGTGTACCTCTCGTCATACGGTATACCCACTGTGCCATGGTAACGAATCTTCAAAGGGTGAAGATCCGTTGACCTCTCCGTCATATGAACAGCCCGGTGATCCCTGTCGTACTCTTCATCCAGGAGCCACATCATCCTACATGTTTACACAAATACAACATATTATGAGCCATTCATAACAAATATGAGCAACACATACATGAGAATATATCCAAATAAGCCATCACACATACATTCATATCTGGGCATTCCTAACAAATATGAGTTATTCCATCAAGAATACTAGGCATATGTAACACATTTGAATGCATTTGCTAGGCAAATATTAGACATTTCAACACATACATACATAGAATTTGAACACATACATGTAAAATTTCATATCTAGGGTTCCAACAAATCTAGGGTTCATATCCAAATCCACCAACATATCCAAATCTAGGGTTCATATCCAAATCCACTAACATATCTAGGGTTCCTACACATACACATTCAACACTTACATACCCATTTCAACACATACATAGCCATTTCAAACATCTTTGGATACAATGCATACAATCTAGCAAAATTTAACATCTATGGTTCAAACACATGCATACAATCTATGGTTCCAACAAATCTATGGTTCAAATCTATGGTTCAAACACATGCATACAAATCTATGGTTCAAACACAACCAACATTTCCAATCTAGGCAAAACGGGTAAATCGAATTAAACCGGAGCAAATCTTGGATGAATCGAAGGGGAACGAAGGGGAATACCTTGAGGATTGTATGGGGATGGATTTGGCCGGCCAGATCTGTCCAATCCGTGGAGGATTTGGTGGGGGGCGGCGGAGAGGCGGCCGGCGGGTTGAAGGAAGAGAGGAGAGAAAGAAGAGAAAGAGAGGGTCGGGCTGGGCGCGGGCGCCACACTTAAGTGGATGTGTGGCGCCCGTGGCATCGGCGCCACACATGCTAGTGTGGCGCCCGTGGCATCGGCGCCACACATAGAGGCTCGCCAAAACGGCTAAGTCCCAGACGTCCGGAGCCCCTGGATGTTTTCGACTGAAAACTTGATATAAGTTGGCATGTGTGGCGCCGTTGGGAGGGGCGCCACACATGCTGCCACGTCGGATGGGCGCACCAGCTCAGCGTCGAGGGCGCCACGTCGGCTGTGAGGGTGGCGCCGGCAGGAGGGCGCCACACTGGCATGTGTGGCGCCGATTAGACGAGCGCCACACAAAAGGGTTAGATTAGTGAAATAGTTTCGCCGGAAGGTCAGTCTGTGCTTTTCTTTCACTTTTGGGTTATTTTTGTGCAAATCTCCCTGCCTCACTGGTCAATGGAAAACATGGAAAATTTAGGGCACGCAATACAAGTCGTCGTTGCATAGCGCCACAAAATCCCACATGGTGCCTTCTCTCCTGCTTCCGAATCGTGTTTGCTGCAATTTCTCCGTCTGTATTTCTTCTCCATCGTGCTCTCGTCTCGTCCATCGCTATCACTCGCTCTAGTGAAAAGGATAACGCATAGTGACTAGACATCGTTTTTGCCTTGTTCAGTATTCAAAGAAGACTTGGAAAGTTCTTGTGAGTCGCGACAGAGTTAGAAGCCACAGAGAATGGTCTTTCACGAAGGGAATAGCTCTTCTCTAAATAGGCTTTCGCCCGCTTTAAGCAGCAACCACCATACATTCAAATACAACAAAATAGCAACAGTATAAACATGCTCAACAAGAAGATGAAAAAAAAGTGATACAACTCTCATGAGAGATGATGCCAGCAATGAAACAAACGATGAATCGAGATGACATCTTGCCACCATTGCGCCCATCAAACTTGTCCCACCGCCACGCTTCATGACCAATGGATCACAAAGAACCAAGGAAACACCTTCGAGAGGGGATGGGACGTCAGCATGCCGCTGCTGCCCATACCAGCAAGCTATCTAGTCCCAGGGTTTCCCTTCCGGCAGGGATTTGTCCCGAGCCCCCTAACACATAACCCCCAAAAGATCCATGTCCAAGAAGCCTCGTCCGTGGCCGATGGACAACACGACAATAGTAGGATGACGAGCACGGTGAAAGTAGCGACCTCGCGCAAAGCTCAGGTCAGTCACCTAAAATAGGCTCGCTTGACCCTAGTCTAGCCCAAATGCATGCTCATCATAGTTGTCGCCACCTCACCGCTGCCTGACCACCCCGCACCATCACACCACGGAGCATGGTTGTCGACATGTAGCTGACCCAATATGGTCGACCCGCACCCTAGCACCCCACCATCACCAACATCACGACCCACCATCGCGCGCATCGACATGGTGTCACCAACTACACTAACTCGTTGACGCGGCCTGATTAGGGACTGCATGGCCTAGATTTGGCTGCACCATGCCCGGCCAGACCCAGATTTAGCCCCGCCAGCAGCACACGCCCACAACATCGACAACTCGACCCGCATGTCATCCACGTCACATAGAAGCTTCCACTGTGTGGAATCCTAATCAGGGGCTGGCTGGCCTAGATCTGACCGCACTACGCCCACCCGCAAGGATCCAGGTCGAGATCGTTGGCAGCACACCACTACCACGAAAAGGTTCGGGCACCGCAATACACCGTCGAGTCACTATCTCACGCTGCCATCGTCAACATCATACCTCCCAAGCTAGCCACCATTCTTCCACAAGCACACGAGAACCTCGTTGTCCCCTTCATCGGCAGCCACAGGGCTTCATCCGTAGCTGCATCTAGCACATCGAGGAGAAGGGGTGGGATGAGGGTGGGAGGGGTTAGGGTTTGCCCCCGAGTCGCGAGGAGGTGGCGATCCAAGGGGACAAAGCATATTTTTTACTACTATCTCCGTTCAAGATTATAAGGCCAACGCGTGTCCCTAGATTATCAATTTGACCAACATAACATGAATTATACAACACACAAATTATATCATTAGAAAGTAGAACATCTGAATTTTCGAATGATACATGTTTTATAATATATACCTTGTATTGTTGGAGATATGCCCAAGAGGCAATAATAAAATGGTTATTATAATATATCTTTGTGTTTATGATAATGTTTACATACCATGCTATAATTGTATTAACCGAAACATTGATACATGTGTGTTATATGAACAACAAAGAGTCCCTAGAAAGCCTCTTGTATAACTAGCTTGTTGATTAATAGATGATCATGGTTTTGTGACCATGAACATTGGATGTTATTAATAACAAGGTTATGTCATTGTATGAATAATGTAATGGATACACCCAATTAAGCGTAGCATAAGATCATGTCATTAAGTTATTTGCTATAAGCTTTCGATACATAGTTACCTAGTCCTTATGACCATGAGATCATGTAAATCACTTATACCGGAAAGGTACTTTGATTACATCAAACACCACTGCGTAAATGGGTGGTTATAAAGGTGGGATTAAGTATCCGGAAAGTATGAGTTGAGGCATATGGATCAACGGTGGGATTTGTCCATCCCGATGACGGATAGATATACTCTGGGCCCTCTCGGTGGAATGTCGTCTAATGTCTTGCAAGCATATGAATAAGTTCATAAGAGACCACATACCACGGTACGAGTAAAGAGTACATGTCAGAGACGAGGTTGAACAAGGTATAGAGTGATACCGATGATCAAACCTCGGACAAGTAAAATATCGCGTGACAAAGGGAATTGGTATCGTATGTGAATGGTTCATTCACAAGTCATCGTTGAATATGTGGGAGCCATTATGGATCTCCAGATCCCGCTATTGGTTATTGGTCGGAGAGAGTACTCAACCATGTCCGCATAGTTCGCGAACCGTAGGGTGACACACTTAAGGTTTGATGTTGAAATGGTAGAACTTGAATATGGAATGGAGTTCAAAGTTTTGTTCGAAGTCCCGGATGGGATCCCGGACATCACGAGGAGTTCCGGAATGGTCCGGAGAATAAGATTCATATATAGGAAGTCATATTCCAAGTTTGGAAATGATCCGGTGCATTTATGGCAGGTTCTAGAAGGTTCTAGAAAAATCCGGAAGAAATCACCATGGAAAGTGGAGTCCCGGAGGGACTCCACCTTGCATGGCCGACTCCACCTTGCATGGCCAGCCAACCCTAAAGGGGAGGAGTCCAAGGTGGACTCCCCAAGGGTGGCCGGCCAACCCCCCAAGGAAGGGGTGGGAGTCCCACCTTGAGTGGGATTCCCCCTTGGGTAGGTTTCATACCTATGGTAGGTTTTGGTTTCGGGTCTTATTCGAAGACTTGGACACCAACACTTGGGGCTTCCACCTATATAATGAGGGGAAAGGGGAGAGGGCCGGCCACCCCAAAGCCATGAGTTGGCCGCACCCCCCTCTCTCCCCAAACCCTAGCCTCTCCTCCTCCACCATCTCCCGCATACGCTTAGCGGCGAAGAGATCTCCACCACCACCGCCACCACGCCGTCGTGCTGCCGGATTCAAGGAGGAGCTACTACTTCCGCTGCCCGCTGGAACAGGGGAGAAGGACGTCGTCTTCATCAACACCGAACGTGTAAGAGTACGGAGGTGCCGCCCGATCGTGGCACCGTGATCAAGATCTTCTACGCGCTTTGCAAGCGGCAAGTGATCGTCTACCGCAGCAATAAGAGCCTACTCGTATAGGCTTTGGAAATCTTCAAGGGTTAGTCTTGATCATCCCCTCGTTGCTCCCGTCTTCTAGATTGCATCTTGGCTTGGATTGCGTTCTCGCGGTAGGAAATTTTTGTTTTCTATGCAACGTTATCCTACAGCGGTATCAGAGCCGTGTCTATGCATAGATGGTTGCACGAGTAGAACACAATGGTTTTGTGGGCGTTGATGCTTTTGTTGTCTTTAGTTTGAGTACTTTGCATCTTTGTGGCATAGTGGGATGAAGCGGCTCGGACTAACTTTACATGACCGCGTTCATGAGACTTGTTCCTCGTTCGACATGCAACTTGTATTGCATAAGAGGCTTTGCGGGTGTCTGTCTCTCCTACTATAGTGAAGATTCAATTTACTCTTCTATTGACAACACTAGTATCACCGTTGTGTCTCATGTTCGTAGGTAGATTAGATCTTACACGAAAACCCTAAACCACGTAAAATATGCAAACCAAATTAGAGACGTCTAACTTGTTTTTGCAGGGTTTGGTGATGTGATATGGCCATAATATGATGATGAATATGTATGAGATGATCATTATTGTATTATGGCAACCGGCAGGAGCCTTATGGTTGTCTTTAAATTTCATGTTGAGTAGTATTTCAAAGTAGTTGTAATAGTTGCTACATGAGGTGAATAACCATGAAGACGGCGCCATGGACCTTGACGCTACCGACGATGATGGAGATCATGCCCGTTGATGATGGAGATCATGTCCATGCTTTGGAGATGAAGATCAAAGGCGCAAAGACAAAAGGTCCATATCATATCACATATGAATTGCATGTGATGTTAATCCTTTATGCATCTTATTTTGCTTAGAACGCGACGGTAGCATTATAAGATGATCCCTCACATTAATATCAAGATAATAAAGTGTTCTCCCCTCGTATGCACCGTTGCATTGTTCGTCGTTTTGAAGCATCTCGTGATGATCGGGTGTGATAAACTCAACATACAACGGGTGTAAGCCATGTTGCACACGCGGAATACTTGGGTTTGCTTGACGAGCCTAGCATGTACAGACATGGCCTCGGGACAACGGAAACCGAAAGGTTGAACACGAGTCATATGGATGATATGATCAATATGTTGATGTTCACCATTGAAGCTACATCATCTCACGTGATGATCGGTTTTGGTGTAGTGGATTTTGATCGTGTACCACTTAACAACTATGAGGGATGTTGTATTAAGTGGGAGTTCATTAGTAATTAGATTAAAACATGAACTAATTATCATAAACATAGTCTGAGTAGTATTTTGAATTAATTTTGTAGTATTGGCATCCGTTTACTACTATGCGCTAGTCTTGTAATTGAGATAGAAATACTGTTAAAATCTGATAAGAAACTTTACGGATTGGTACCGTATTGTTAAAGAATCAAGAATTGATTAAGTCCTATTGCAAACTTTTAGTAAACCTCACATTGTTGATTCAAAGAGCTATGGTTTCAATTAGTACCTAAAGTTATCTTGTCTCCGTGAAACTTGAAGTTCAAATCTGTTTGAAAAGTAAGGAGCTGAAAATTTAGTTTTCAAAAATAATCAAGGTATGAGATATATATGATATCTAAGACCTTATTGCAAGATGATAGAATATAAATTTGGTGAGACTACATAAACTCATAAGTTTTATGAGAATGTATGAAGATTGAAGACGCCAGGCGTCCCAATCCTCCAACTATTGGGGCACTAACGATATTCGCATATCCATGAAGTGATCGTCCTTAGTATGCACCGTTGCTATGACTCGTCGTTTCGAAGCATCACGTGATGATCGGATGTTATAAATTCTACGTGTGCATACAACGGGTGCAAGCCAGATTTGCACATGCGAATACCAAGGTTAAAACTTTATGAGCCTAGCATGTACAGACATGGTCTCGAAAGTCATCATGATACAATGGATAAAATTATGAGTGAAATTGTTCATCATATTACAAGGTTACTAATAGTGAAATCCGGAACACTTGTCATATGATGATCAACTTCAAAGTAAGAACCTCAAGGTTATTGGTATTTGACCAACAAACCGAGAAGTTATTGAAGTTGATGTGTTTTTCTGAATAATGAGGAAAACTAAAAGAGAAACTACAAAAGATTATTGGCAGAAAGAAAGAAAAAAACTAGAATGTCTAGCTCAGGTGTATATAATTGATATACATGTTATGGTTGTATTCCTAGTTAGGTCACACAATAGAATTCTTGGGTATTAGTACCATATTGGTTGGTATGAAGTATCATACAAAACAACGCAATACAAGAATACAATGGCCTAAGTGACTGACAAGGAATATGATAGGAATGCACGTCAGGAACAAAAATAAAGTGTTATTATGTTCGTCATTGGCATTCTATCTAGCCCTTAGAATTTATAATAAAGAGCTTAATAAATTGTTATTTTGCTCGGTCAAATAAAAACAATGAGTTGTTCAAATTATGACATTACTCCATGTACGATGGATAAGTTATTATAAATCTTAATGGTGAAACACACATACATAACACTAACGCTAAAATGCCATAAGGCAAATGATTTGAATTCCACTTATTTGTGGAAACCGCCATTTAGGTCATATTAGAAAGGAACGCATGAAGAAACTCCATGCAAATGGATTTTTGGAGTCATTTGATTTTTGAATCATTTGGCGCTTGCAAATCTTTTCTAAAGAGAATGATTAAAATACCGTTCATAGGCCAAGAGTTGAACGGGCAACAAACTTAGTGGAAAAATACATGATGATGTATGTGGTTCACTAGGCATAGTTGTGTGCGGGAGATTCTTCTACTTCATGAAAAATTCAAACAATGAATTGAGTATATATATGTGGATATATTCGATAAGGAAGAAGTTTGAAATATTTGAATAGATTCAAATAAATTCAGCATGAAGTGGAAATCATCGTAATAGAAAAGTCAAATATCTATGATAGGATCATGGTGGAAATATTTGAATTACGAGTTTTAGCGAACATCTAAGAGAGTTATGAAGTTGTTCTACAACTCACGTTTCTTGGAGTATCATAGTGATGATGAAGTATCCAAAAGACGTATCCAAACCTTGTTGGATCAATGATGAGATAAAATATTGATGCCATTATATTTTGTGGATTATGCTTTAGTGACTACCGCTTTTACACTTAATAGAGCATCATCATGATCCGTTGAAAATGACACCATACGAGTTATGGTATGGGTATGAATCCTAAATAGTCTTTTCTTAAAATTTTGGTATGCATAGCATAAGTAAATAAGTTTACAACCAAAATCGGATGAATGTTTTTGTTGGTTATCCCAGAGATTTAATTGGGAATTCTTCCCACAAGACAAAGACAAAAATGTTTGTCAATGTTTCTTATTTCCGAGAAATTGTTTCTAGTGAAGTATTTGAGTGGGAGGATAATATAATTTGATAAGGTTTATGAACCTGAGCATAATGATCAGAGTAGCGCACATCGGAATTGGTTTCGGAAGCGGCCACGACGATCATGGCTCCCATGACTACAAAGTGTTTTAGCCATGGAGATCGAAGTACATATTGAACCTTGTAGGCATGGTTTACTTTGTGATCAAATAAATGATTTGTGGACAAAGGATTGATTTTGAACAATGATAAACCAACAACAAACAAAGAAGTTATGATGGGCCCTGACTCCGTTAAAATGGCTATACGCCATGAAATCCAAGATAGATGAATACTTTTTGAAAGTAAATGGATCTATGAAATTGATGGACTTGGATGAAATATCCTTGAAGAAGCTCAACTTGTCGAAAAGTTGTTTACGACAAAATTCAAAGAGTTGACTATGATAAGATTTGATCTTCCGTAGCAATGCTTATAGTCTATGTGGATTATTCTAGTAATCACTAAATATTTCTTTTATGAGATATGCTAGTAGGATGGCAAAATACATTACTTATCAGAAGTATGTATTAAAGGTGTATACAAGATACAACCAAGAGTTTTGCTGGTCCGTTGAATACTAGATAGGTATACGAACTTCAATTGGATGAAGTAAGTATCGCGGAGTTGGAATCTTCACCAGATGAAATAGTCAAAGAGTTTTTGATTTCATTAGAGACGATGAAGAGACTTGCATTTGCAAGAAATTAAGTATTTATAATACTTTATGTAGATGACATATAGTTGATTATAAATGATGTAATTATATACTTGATTAAAAGGTTTCATTGAGAAATTAACTTCAATGAAAGAATATGGACTGAAACATATTTAGTGTCAAGATCTATGAAGATAGATTGAAACACATAATAAGTTTAAGTCAAAGTACATAGAATGGATATTGAAGTAGTTCAATATAGAAATATTAAGAAAATGTTCTTGTCATGTGAAGGTTTAACAAGATTTGAGTGTATCTAACACTCGATGAGTTAAAACACATGAGTGATTTTAGATCACAAATAATATGTACAAAATCAGATATCCTGTGCTCTAAAGAGTTAGGAGCATATACCAGAATAATTCATGTGATGATTATTGGACGAACAGTAGGAATATCCTTGAGTACTTTAGAAGATCCAAGGATATATATATATATAATTTTATATGGTGTAATGACAAACAAATCGATGTAATGTGTTGCACCGATATTAGTTTGGTCATATATAAAAATAAATTTCAATCTCAATTAGGCTAAGTGTTGTTTAAAAGGTAGCACAATGAGCTAGAAGTTGTCTATGCTAGATTTAGAAGAGTTCTAAATATTGTGACGGATTCTACAAAAGAAGGCAAAGTATGTCATTGTTTTGACAATGACAAAGGATGTTAAAGTCAAGCGGTTCTTTGAGAACTTGGCGTAGTTCCGATAGTGTCAGAACTTTGAAGCTATATTGTATGTGGCAATATTAATGACTTATTTCAGACCGCGGAATTAAGGTTCCACCAGAAGATCAAACATATTTAATGCCAACTCATTTGGAAATGAGTGATGCGTTGAGACGCAAATGAATTACAAAATACATACGTTTCTGAGCATGTCAGATCCGTTGACTAAAACCTCTCCCGTGAGCAAAACATGATAAAGCACCAAAGGCCAAGGTGTTATATCTTTACAAATGTAAACTAGATTATTGACTCTAGTGCAAGTGGGAGACTGTTGGAGATATGCCCAAGAGGCAATAATAAAATGGTTATTATAATATATCTTTGTGTTTATGATAATGTTTACATGCCATGCTATAATTGTATTAACCGAAACATTGATACATGTGTGTTATGTGAACAACAAAGAGTCCCTAGTAAGCCTCTTGTATAACTAGCTTGTTGATTAATAGATGATCATGGTTTCGTGATCATGAACATTGGATGTTATTAATAACAAGGTTATGTCATTGTATGAATGATGTAATGGACACACCCAATTAAGCGTAGCATAAGATCATGTCATTAAGTTATTTGCTATAAGCTTTTGATACATAGTTACCTAGTCCTTATGACCATGAGATCATGTAAATCACTTATACCGGAAAGGTACTTTGATTACATCAAACGCCACCGTAAATGGGTGGTTATAAAGGTGGGATTAAGTATCCGGAAAGTATGAGTTGAGGCATATGGATCAACAATGGGATTTGTCCATCCCGATGACGGATAGATATACTCTGGGCCCTCTCGGTGGAATGTCGTCTAATGTCTTGCAAGCATATGAATAAGTTCATAAGAGACCACATACCACGGTACGAGTAAAGAGTACTTGTCAGGAGACGAGGTTGAACAAGGTATAGAGTGATACCGATGATCAAACCTCGGACAAGTAAAATATCGCGTGACAAAGGGAATTGGTATCGTATGTGAATGGTTCATTCGATCACTGAAGTCATCGTTGAATATGTGGGAGCCATTATGGATCTCCAGATCTCGCTATTGGTTATTGGTCGGAGAGAGTACTCAACCATGTCCGCATAGTTCGCGAACCGTAGGGTGACACACTTAAGGTTTGATGTTGAAATGGTAGAACTTGAATATGGAATGGAGTTCGAAGTTTTGTTCGAAGTCCCGGATGGGATCCCGGACATCACGAGGAGTTCCGGAATGGTCCGGAGAATAAGATTCATATATAGGAAGTCATATTCCAAGTTTGGAAATGATCCGGTGCATTTATGGCAGGTTCTAGAAGGTTCTAGAAAAGTCCGGAAGAAATCACCATGGAAAGTGGAGTCCCGGAGGGACTCCACCTTGCATGGCCAGCCAACCCTAAAGGGTGGCCGGCCAACCCCCAAGGAAGGGGTGGGAGTCCCACCTTGAGTGGGATTCCCCCCTTGGGTAGGTTTCATACCTATGGTAGGTTTTGGTTTCGGGTCTTATTCGAAGACTTGGACACCAACACTTGGGGCTTCCACCTATATAATGAGGGGCAAGGGGAGAGGGCCGGCCACCCCAAAGCCATGAGTTGGCCGCACCCCCCTCTCTCCCCAAACCCTAGCCTTTCCTCCTCCACTACATCTCCCGCATACGCTTAGCGAAGCTCCGCCGGAGATCTCCACCACCACCGCCACCATGCCGTCGTGCTGCCGGATTCAAGGAGGAGCTACTACTTCCGCTGGAACGGGGAGAAGGACGTCGTCTTCATCAACACCGAACGTGTGACCGAGTACGGAGGTGCTGCCCGATCGTGGCACCGTGATCAAGATCTTCTACGCGCTTTTGCAAGCGGCAAGTGATCGTCTACCGCAGCAATAAGAGCCTACTCTTATAGGCTTTGAAAATCTTCAAGGGTTAGTCTTGATCATCCCCTCGTTGCTCCCGTCTTCTAGATTGCATCTTGGCTTGGATTGCGTTCTCGCGGTAGGAAAATTTTTGTTTTCTATGCAACGTTATCCTACATGTATACGTGGGTAAAATTTACGACATAGGAATACGCGTTGGCCTTATACTTCCAACACAAGCCCACATATGAGGAGTTTGAAGAACATGAGCAAGAGCGAGAGGAGGAAGGTAACATCAGTATCCTTGATGATGTGTTTTATGAAACCCCTAATGATGAACTAAAAAGGAGGTTAGTTGAAAATGATAATTTTCCCGAAGATGTAGACAAAATGAAAATTGATGAACATCTTAACTCGTTTGCAATAGTTGATCCTGAAATAAATCAAGTATATGAGACACGAAAGAGATAGGGAGATGAGGAACTTCCCCCTCCTACACTCAATCCTCTTCCTAAAGACCTAAAATACAGATTTCTTGATAATTCTAATAAATATCTTGTTATTGTAAGCTCTAGCCTTTCAGAGAGGAAGGAAGAGAACTTGATGTGTAACATCCTAGGTTTAGAGGTCAGAAAAAAGAGAGAATACAAATGTGTGCATTGCATTCATACATAGAAAATGATGAAATTTTCGCGCTTCCAAATAAAACTAGTCACAACAACTGAAGTTTCACTTAACCTGATAAAATTGAAGTAGACCATCAAGTCAAGCGCTATAAACTTCCATGTGACCTTTGGTAAAACCAATTTTTGGTAAGACTGATTTGATCATATGGTAAATCATAGGGCCTAAAGTGCATAATAGCCACACATTCTTAATTAAATCATAACTTACTGAATATGTGAAATATCACAAAACTAAATTCGTTAACATTACGAATTATAGTTCAAACTATTTAAATAAAATTAATTTTGAGTATTTTGAAACTCATATGATCATGCCTTGGTAAAATCAACCATCACCATTCAAAATTGTGGTATAACCTTTATCTTTGACAATTTGATCCCAATTGTAATATGAATACAATCACATATGATATAGTGCATAATCCGCAACTATTGAATCACCCACAAATCATTTAGTGCCAAATGCCACTTGGCTATCCTAAAATAAAGAAAACTACAAAATAATGATAATGCCACATAGGATGGAAATATCTACATGCCTTGGATTCTAAGCTATTCCACCTCATGCTTAAGGGGTTGCTATGGATGAGAGCATGAAAACTAAGCACATTACTCATCAAATTAAAACAAGAGTCACTCACATATGTGTCATCATACTAGAGCAAGCTCAAGCCTATAAAAGGAGCCTCACACTTCATCCATTTGATCATCTAGTACCATGATACAAGGAAACAAACACATTGAGACACTCCATACATTAGATAGGACCAAGATGAAGCAGCTAGGAGGTGGAGGCATACCATAAGATGCAGGTTTATCAGATTTCCTGAAGAACAAGCTACAAAAGATAGAAAGGTAGAATTCTTAGGCAAACCATATATTTAGATGATCGCGTCAGCATTCCTCTAGTATAACCCTAGGTTATAATCTAATCCCTTGTCGAATGGTAGAGGTCATTGATACAACCATAGCCCTATTATTCCATTAGTGAGGTCTTAGGAAGCCAAAACCTTGATCATCACAATGTGGTAATGATCATAAACGCTAAAGTAAGAAGCTATTGAGAACAAGTTGATCATGCATATTGCATGATCATGCTTGGTAGATAGAGAAGTACAAGATAAACCCTAATATGATAATCATATATCATCCATCACATAAAAAAAAAACCCAGAGGGAGAGCACTAGTAAGCTACCCCTAGACCATTCTTAACATCTGGAGTAGAAAAGTAATGGCATTATACCAAGACCTTGCCTAGCCAAGCAGTTGTGTCAACCTTTATCATATTATGAAGTAACCATTCCATTCATGGTGAGGAAAAGCAAACCCTAGCATGTTCTAAACATCTCTAGTAAGTCTCATGGAATTTAAAACCTAGAAACTCCAGGACTACATCTCCATCCTACTTATGTTTTAGTTGGTGGGCATAAACAAAGCCCTAGACCACATCGCTATTTTAACCCATGCTTGAATTGATGAGACCAGTAGATAAACCTAGAACTAAAATTCTACACTTCAATCCTAGTGCAGGATCAGTACTCATCTTTAGAGATAAAACCAAGCCATGAACCATGTGACCAACTCAACCCTATCTTTCAACTTATAGGATTTAACTGAACACTCCTAATTAGAATTTCACTCAAGCTTGTGAGACAAGTAAAGTAACACCTCTAGGAAGCCAAGAGCACCCCTCATACATTAATAAGTTTTAAAGATCACCAAGATTTTCTAAATGAAGTGCATATGTAGTAATGTTCCACACACACTCTCCAATGAAAAGACTAGATCTATTATTAAATTTAGTCACTTGTTTATACCATAACTGTTAAATATCCTACATGTCACTAAGTAATCATTCAAACCTTAACAAAATATTTTAACACTTAAAGAAGAAGAAAGAAATAAACTCGTGGGCCATATCCATTTGGAATAATGTGTATTGACCCAAAAACAACAAAAACATAAATATCCCTAAAATGTTCAAGAAAAGTGAATGACCTAGTGATCATCTCTATTAAATTTTGCAAACACTTACACGCTCAAAATTTCTGCAAACAGAATCAAATTCAAATAAGAAATCAAATCAAAAATAGAAAATAGAAAATAGAAAAGAAAAGAGGAAGCTACTTACTTGTCCACCGAATCAGCCCAAGGAGCCCAGCGCCAGCCCATCGAATCATCCCAAGGAGCCCAGGAACCAGCCAAATACCGTTTTGGCCGTCTAAAATGAACACGAAGAAGAAAACCGGCATCGTCTTCTTCCTGGAGATTGAGAGCGCGACGGCGCTGCTCTGCCACGTCCTCGTCGTTGATAAGACCGAGCTCGGACGCAAGAGAAACGTTCAAAAGCCTTACACTGAACCCTAGAGTCTGCTGCCAGTCGGAGCATCAAGATTCCTGCATTGAAACCTAGTTCAGAGCACCACCGCATCACGGCCGCAGGTCGCCGACATATCACCGTCCCTTCTGACATCGCCTCGTCCTATAAAACCTCCTAGAGGATCCCCGAGAAACCCTAATTCTTCTCTTCCCTCCCATTTCCTCCCTAGTTCTCTCAATCTCTCACATCTCTCTAAAAGTTCTCACCGACGTCGAGGGAGAACCTGAGAAATGGGGCTACCACAAAATCGATGAACTAGTCGAGGTGAAGCGCTTGAGCGTGCTGATCATCAGGGTACAAGGAATTGAGCAGGGAAGCCCTCAATTGATGGGAATCGACAATTCCTTTTCTTTGGCCATCATCGAAATGCGTGACATAGCGCTCGTCTCCGCCCATAATCGCTGATGTCGACCATCTAGAGATCCTCTTTGTGAGATTGCGCTCCTCCTAAGCTCTTTGTTGCATCTTAATCGTTCCCGTACCTAGCATTGACCAGTTGGCCGAAACGCGTCGCCGCAGTCGAGCTTGCCGGAGCTATCTCCGGTGAATCTTTCGGAAAGGAACCACCACTACCGTGTTTAGCTTGTTGTGGGGGTTCGAACACACCTACTCGCTCGTCCCGAAGAGCCCTAAATTGGCAGAGTTGTCGTCGCCTGGCCACCAGCGTCAAGCCGTCGGTGAGGTCGACGTGGCAGGTGGGACCCCACGGGAGGTTTTTACCTGGTCGTTGCCCTTGTGGCAGCTGACCTGGCCATAGGTCCCACCGGTCATCCTCTGTAGTCGTGTCCAGGTACAAATAGATAGTGTTTAGTGTTTAAATTCAAATTCTAGAAAATTGTATGAACTTTAGAAATTCATATCAAATCCATTTAAGTTATGAAAAATACAAATAATATATCAAAATATTCAGAAAAATAAAATATATCTATTAATAATATAATATACAATTTTTAATAAAAATCAAAAATCAATTGTTTAGTACTTTTTGTTTAAGTATTTTCTTTTATCAAGAATTCCATGAAAATTTAATAAGTAGTAAAGTTTCTAAAACAAATAATAATAATTTAGGAAATAAATAAAATAGTAAAATTAGTTTTCTATTATCATTAAGATTATCATTATTTGTATTTAGGCTCTAAATCATATTCACCCTAATTACCATTTTCTTTAAATAATAAAATAAGAAAAATATACATATATTATACAATTACTAATTTTTTATTTAAAAGTTATTTATTAATTTCAACTTTATTCAAAAAGTTATTACTTTATAATGGTATATCAAATAGGAAACCCTAGTTCCATCATACATTAAACCCTACTTCCATAATTTGATGTGAAACCCTAATTCAAATGTTACTTAGCTAATAACTCTAAAACCCTAGAATAATATAAAATGTAATCATCTTGTATTATCAACCATGAATGCTCATGATCACATATAAATCTTACAAACCCCAAAAGCAAATAAAGTTATCATTTCATGTCTTCATGAATTCTATGTGATCAAGTAGTATCAAATAAAAGGAAACCCTAACTTCTGGATTTCAGGTCATCACCATTGATCACCATTCATTGATCAACACCCTATGGTCAACCATGATCGTAACCAAGTGTAGTAATTTAGTTTGTTGTTCATGTTTAGCTAAACCATGCCAATACTTGTTAAATATGAACTCATCCTATTTAGGAATAAATTGATCCCTACTTAGTGAATCGAATGAAAAGACATAGTATATCCTAGAAACCAAAAGCCTTACTTGAAGTATTTCTTGTTCATTAGCAAACATGTTCTCCAAAAGTTATTCTTTTGAAGTAAATAACAAGTAAACATTAATCATGTCTTATAGGACTTAAAGTTAACCAATGTTCATTACATGTTAAGAATATGACCACTACTATTCATTGTGTGCTAGCATTATTATTATGATGTATTACACCAATGATATATGATACCAAGTTAACCAAACTCTAATAAGAACCGTGTTCGCTAAACCACTCTAAAAGTGAAACACACCCCTAAAGAAATTATTACAACTCGCCAAACCTAAACCATCGGGGTTAGGTTACGCTTAGAGAGATTGCATCTCATATTATGCATTATAGCATCTTTACCAGTTCTTTTTAAATTGTCCTTACCAGACAATGATGGTATTTCAGAATTTGGAGTTATACCATCTCGAAGCCTTGCTTGCATAATCTTGCAGTCAAGAAAGGCAAGTTCATCACTTGCTCATAACATTTGATTATTTTTATCAAATTACTTGGAAAGTACTATTCGTACCATTCCTGCATTGAAAAGTAAAGAATTACTTTTACAGTTATAAATAGGGATTTCTATTTTCGTGCCCCTCGTTCCTTAGTTGTGCTCAGTTTTCCCCAGCCTCTTAACTTTTCCTCAGTTTTCTCCTTCCTCTAGTTTGAAACCCCTCGGACGGGAGGGTTGCCGTCAGTCGAGGCTTACCATTACCGTTCGACGGGTGGGGCTGCACAGATCGAGGGGGCTGCACGGAGGCGTTCCTCTCGACCGTCTCGTGCCGACGGGTAGCCATCCATTTGCCGCCGACGCGTGGGCCGTTTTATTTTGATTGTATACGCGGTGCTGCCAATAACAAATGGGGCTCTATAGGCTGCCGCAGCCAATGACCAGTGGGGTCGTCTATTTTTCAAGAAAATACATATATAACCGCTCTGTGTGGCGCGCAGCCAATGACCATGGGGTCGTCTATTTTTCAGAAAAGACATATATTACCGCTCTGTGGGCGCAGCCAATGACCAGTGGGGTCTTCTATTTATTTAGAGAAAATTATATATTCCCGATCTGTGGGGCCTCCGCAGCCAATAACCGCTGGGGTCGTCTATTTATTTAGAGAATATCATATAGGGCCGCTCTGTGGGCCGCCTCAGCCAATGGCAGGTGACTATTTTCACAGCTTAATCTAAAGTGAATCTTATGCTAAACATGGTGCTTCCCGACGGTGACCTAGCAGTGGCGGCGAGCATAGCCGTTTGGAGGCTGTGGTGCTCGAATCATGGTGGAAATTGCGATATAATTTTTTAAATGCATAATATATAGCTAGATCTCTAAATCGATGCATATGAAGCTACATATATATTCTTGGTCATAATTCCCTTATCTAAAGGGGATGGATGCATGGCTTCACGTCGTCGTCGCTTTCATCGTCAGTATCTTCGTCGTCCGAGTAGTAGTACATGTAATATTAATAGAGTCCATTTATTGCCTAATTCTTTCATGGAAAAATTTAGGTGGAATTTTCATGCAAGATGTCTAAGGCTATCATAGTGTCTGGTATTATGCACTGGCAGATCAGATGCAAGTGCAACCTGCAGGGTGGTAATTTTTGTTTTATTTGCAAAATAGCAAATTTTCACCATATGTGTTGGCACCATGGTTATTAGTTATTAGCTCCGCCACTGATATTATGCAATAGTAACATAGTCTGGAAACGAAACGGAGGGCGAAATACATGTAGCCCCCATAATTAATCACATGCATCATATACGTCGGAACGCGGACGTACCTTCTTGACCAAAGGATCTTCATAGACGACGATGAAGAACTCCTCTATGATCAATGGCAGTGTTGACGGTGGTGGTGGCAATGATGATAATCCACGTGGAAGCCATGGCAATGGATCAAGTGTATGTGAACGAAGAAGAGAGAGGCAGAACCTATTGACACAAGGGATGGCCGTTGTGGGTGTTTATAAGGGAGAGATGACCGTTGTAGGGGTTTACACAATAAATTAAGGAGGAGGTGACCGTTGTGGCCTTGTGGGGGTTTACACAATAAATTAAGGCTAGTCATAGTGCATAGTATCATATTGTTGTATCATGCATATGGTATTTGCCTCCCATGATACTATCACTATAGTGGGTGGTATTATAGGGTAATATCATAATCTTCTAAATTTATTGTTTTGTAGAATCTCAATACAAAATGTGTGTACAAGATCTATTTAGATACTAGCACTATGGCTAGCCTAAGGAGGACATGATCGTTGTGGGGGTAGTCATCTAGGTTTTGTGTTTCGTCAAACTTCCCTTTAAACTTTGACCACATATATAGGAAAAAGTAGTAGCATTTATGACACTAATTTAGTATCCCGAGATCCCTTCAAATGGTAATTCATGATAGTTTATCATTTTGCCGTAATGGCTACAAGAAATGGGTGATTGTTCATCATTTTACCGTGAAAAGTAATGCCTAAAAGAAATGGTAATTCATGATAGTTTACCATTTTACCGTAATGGCTACAAGAAATGGGTGATTGTTCATCATTTTACCGTGGAAAGTAATGGCTACAATAAATTGGTGATGGTGTATCATTTTTTGCGTGAAAAGTAATGGCTACAACAAATGGGTGATGGTGTATCATTTTTTGCGTGAAAAGTACAAATCGGTGATGGTTTATCATTTTTTGCGTGAAAAATAATACCTAAAAGAGTTTATAATTTATCTTGTGAAAAATAATGCAGAAAACCAAACTTTAGCGTACTGGGTAACCGCCCTTTAGCATACATAGAGGGTGGAAGCTAACCGCCGAGAGAGAGAGAGAGAGATGGTGGCCCCGACTAGAGAGAGATAGGGGTTATCCTGCCCGTTAAATCATACGATCAACGGTCGGCGGGCACGATCCGCGTGACATGGGCTAGACCAATTAGGGCAATGTTGGGCGTCTGTGAGAATTTGTGAAGGGAGAGGGAAAAACTGAGTAGTATCAAGAAACCAAGGGCAAGTGAGTAGTAAACAGACTAAGGAATTCAAATATGAGATTTAAAAAATGAAAAATGCGTGTTTTGTACAATGAAACCCATCTTGGCCTACCTCAAACTATTTGCAATACAAATATACATGAGTGTAAAAATTATGGCCTCATTCAGACAAAGTATGTTTTGGGGAAAGCTGTTTTGGGTAGGGCTTATTGTGGAAAACCATGCACCTTCATAGCTACTAGGTGATTTGAGAAGTGGCAATTTGTGGTAAAACATGATTTATCTACGATTTATCTATGATTTGAGAAGTGGCAACTTGTGGTAAAGACTCCATGAGTAAGTGCCACTCTTTTTCGTAATTTTTTGCACATTAAATAACTCATTTAACTGGTTAATCCCATTTGTTGACTCTCTGTTGACCAGCCACTTGAGGGTAAAACTGAGTATATTGCACTAGCCAGTATTAGCACTCAAGGGGAAAACTGAGCACACAAAAAATGCTAGTATATGACTCGAGGGTATACCCGAGTATATCTAAATTTCCAAGGTTAGACTCGAGGACGTGTTGCGGTGCAGAAGTGGAAGACGTGCCATTGTTGACGCGTGTCGCGGTGCAAACGTGCACTAGTGGACGCGGGTCGCATTTAGGACGCGTAAGCCCCTCTCTCCCTCCCTCTGCACATAGTACGTCTCATTCTCGCTCACGCACGAAACCACGCCTCTCACGTCCCATCAACTTCTCCAAATCGAAGGAAAACCCCAACCGTCGTACGAGCCCTGCCGGCGATGGAGAAGAAGAATGCGCCGGCGGCCATCGCCCCCGAGCCCGTCGCCTCCGAGCCCGTCGCATCCGAGCCCGTCGCCTCCGAGCCCGTCGCATCCGAGCCCGTCGCCGCCGAGCCCGTCGCATCCGAGCCCGTCGCCGCCGAGCCCGTCGCCTCCGAGCCCGTCGCCTCCAAGCTCGTCGCCGCCCGCGCCTCGAGCCCATCGCCGCCGAGCCCGTCGCCTCCGAGGGCGGCGCATCCAAGCGCGGCGCCTCCGTGAGCTGGGCCTCTCTCGTGGGTGACGGACCACTTCACAAGATCGGCGAATGCTTCGGCGAATGAGGAGTACGTGGACGCCTACTCGCTATGAGGCAAGTCTGTAGAAATTGGCGCTCAGGTTTACCTGAGCCCGACGTGCACCTGCACGAATGGATCATGGTAGACCACGCCCTTCCACGCGCCGCTGAGTTCACCTTCCTCCAACTCGGCACATCCCGCTACGTCACCATAGATCTATCGGAAGTTCGTGCAAGGTTAAAATTCCTCCAAATTCCTCCATATCTATAGGGTTAATATATTCTTATTTTCAATCTTAGTGTTGAATGTTATCTTCATCAATATATTTTAGATACTACTTCGTCGGCTTTTGCCGTGGTGTCATCGTGCTTGCCCAGAAGAACCCGCCGCACAAGATACGGCTTCTGAACCCACTCACAAAGGCATCGAACACTATGTTTGAGGCGTAGATGCCATCTGTTTTTGTGATTTCAGTCGCTGTGATCAAATCCCCGACTATGGTCTTAGTTTGCTCACATTACCCGAACGAAATTAGTTGGGTCGATGAGAGCACTCCAACTAAGGATATATATGAAGATTGGGGAGATGGTAGTTTTTCGATGGAGAACCATAGTTTGCGTTGCATTACCCCGTTCAATGGTGAACTGTATGCAATAGCTGTGGATAATTTTGAGTCCGGAAGAATAGTGTGCACCAATGTACAGTTGCAGCAGCGCGCGAGCACTGTCAAGATGGAGACACTAATTTCATTTCCACAACTTGGAAATGACAAGTTCTATCTTGTGAAGTCGGATGGTGATCTGCTGCTTGTGTTGTTGGACAACATGCTTTTGGAGGACCAACCATTGGTGTACCGTGTGGACACTCGAGCCGCTCTCTCCATCCGGTCAGTAACATTGGCAGTCATGCCTTCTTCGTGCATTATATCCGGTGTATCTCCATCGACACCACAGTGCACCCGACACTTCTACCTGGCTGCATCTACTACGCCGATTTGGGTTATATCAGAGAGTACATTCATGATACAAAGGCCTGGGATGAGTGGCCACGATATGTGAATAGAATGGGAAACTACGGTCTGAGAAATGAACACAGGCCATACCGTCTGGAGGATGTATTGGCCGCATACTGCAGACGGAAGGAGTTCAATGAATATTTCCTTGGGATAATGCACGGATGGGACGACGAAGAAATATATGAGCAATGAGGAATCTTCTAGCTGGCCATACATTGCGTGCGTCTTGTATTTTTTTTCATCTTAGTTTGTCGTGAACATTAACAATGTTATTGGCTGCTTTTGGCTGCTGTATGCAGTTTATGTATTATACGTTTTCTGATTATGCTGCTGTGAATTTATCATATACTAGCTTCTAGATTTGCTGCCATATTGGGCAAAAAACGAGGGTCAAAAGGCAGAAATAGAGAAGCTTCTCTAGATTTGATACTAATTTGGTGAAAATGACAGAGAGAGAAAGAGGGGGAAAGGTGCTCTTAAAAGGAAAATGCCAATTTGGGCCGAGAGAGACAAACCGAGCTCCTGCTCACGTGCAACCAAACGCTATCTCGTCCTGTCCCACGCGGTCCCTTTGTACCAGCTCCACGCGACGAGGGCCCACACGACGCTGCCCCACATGTCAGCATAGCACGAAGTCAACTTAACGGGAATCCTGCCGAGCTGCTTGCGGGTTTCAAACAAGGACTTGGGGAAAACTGAGGAAAAACTAAGGGGCTGGGGAAAACTGAGCACAACTAAGGAACCGAGGGCACGAAAATAGAAATCCCTTATAAATATGATTATGTGGTGGATAATGGAACCATGGTTTGAGATTATGGTGGAGGTTCCGTTGCAACTGGGAATGTATTCACATAGGATTAACAACAAATATCGTCTAGTGATTCTAGCGTTGTATATTACTTGTTAACCATAAGATCTTTAATGGGACGGATAAATCAGTTGCACCTATTTCCTCTCGCATATCAATGGAAGCCTATTTGCCGTAGATGTGGTGTACTGCTGATCTCCATAGTAAGGTTGAGAGGCCATTAAGTGCTCCGGTCCCACATGGACGTCTTGTGCAATAGGGTCTACAATGGATTCTATCATGGCCGAGGATCGAGCGCTCTAGATTAGTAAGCGATCAAGGGCCCTCTGAATACAAAAAGGTGGGTATACGAGGTCGCGGAGAAGGACAGTGATTGGCTTGGATCTTACACCTGGTCTCACACCAAGGAAGTGTGGACAAGCATGCAACTCGGTTAGAAATAATGATAGGTTCTCTTATGGGTAAAGTAACACACCATGTAGAGCGTATTGAATTGTGACATGTCACTCCCTGTTTTAGGAAGGAACTACGAACGCGGCAGAAAAGAAACTCCACGAAGTTCTGGTCAACCTGTGAAGACTGACAGGCATAGTTTTTCAGAATAAAATAAACCTTTTAAAGAAATGATTACGAAAAGTTGCATTTGCCTACGACTTTCTGGTGTGTGGTTGTAGCTAGTGCATGATACACCTATTCCTATTATTGAACTTGTTAAGTACACTCGTACTCACCAGTTCCCTCTTGAACCCACTGCTTAGATTGGGAAGCATCGAAAGAGCAGCTACAATGATACTCGAAGACGAAAAAGTCAACTATACTACAAGAGGCAATACTTAGTCAATGAAGTCAACTGCTACATACACCATGGTGGAAACCTAGTCTAGAAGTAGAAGAAAACCTATTCCCTAATCATAACACCTAAGTAGCTAGAGTTCTGTCAGATTCCTTTAGCAAGCCAAGTACCTCTAGAGCTAAAGTTAGCTATAAATTAGTCTACGAGTTATTATTTTGAAGCTTTATCTGCAGTTTTACCTCATTGTAAAGTAGGAGGTTGTGTTTATCTTCTGTAAGGGGTCGAAGTTCTAATTTTATAGACATACCTTGGACTCGAATATGTTTCTATTGTATCACTCTAAGGGGTGTAATATTAGTGGAATGGTGTTTCATTGGTGTTATATCAACGACTATACTACACCATGCCTAAAAATGCACTGCAAGGCTCTTGGTTATTACATGGATGACTTGAAGGGGATTAGTCCCTCAATATCCACCCACAGAATATTTATGGAATAGGGAGCCCAGCCGGCTGTGGATTTTCAAAGAAGACTTAAACCTCAAATGAAAGAAAGGATAAGAAAGGAGATAATCGATGTGCAAGAATTATTTATCATGTGGAGAAAAGTGAATGGCCTGGGTTTACTAGCATGTCTTAGAAGAACCGGTACTAAAGGTGTAGCCCTGGCCCCACCTCAGCCTGAAATTTGGGCAGAAAACCTTTCATACCGGTTCGTAACACGAACCGGTATTAAAGGTCCATTACGAATAAAGCCTTTCGTACCGGTTCGTAAGGGAACCGGTACTAAAGGCTTAGATGGATGAGAGGTTTTCTACTAGTGATTTGAAACGGTGGGCACCTTCAAACTTCAAAAACAGCCATCACGCAACACTAATTATAGCTTTTGTAAAAGAGATAAACCGTTCATATGGTTTAATTAAGCTATTCCGCGTTGTTCAGCATCAGGAAACTGTTGAATATAAATATAGTGGCTTGCCCACGTGACTTGGTTATAAGCTCACTGAATCGAGGCGGCGACTATTTTCGATATTTCAAAGGAGTCAGCGTCGTGTCCTTGCCTTTTTACCCTTTTTCGTCCTTTCTTTTCGAGCTAGATGCACACCTTATATATCCTGAAGTTGAAAATGGTGAAATGAAGCCTTTTGTTTACTGGATGTAGTATAAAAAATGGACGGCGGGGATACAAGTTGTGCACGAAATAGAAATAGAAATTTACGACGCGATGAAGAAGTTCGATCATTTTGCTTATTCATTGATCCGTTCAAGCATCGAAATCTCTCTCGAGCCGAGGCACTGGTCGATAACAACCATGCATGAAAAAGAACGTAGCAGATGCATTTGGCAGGTAAGGCGGCCGGAGCATGGCGAGTCGGCGCCAAAGTGAAGGCGTCACTTGATCAGGCTGGTGATGGCGAGGGTGAGGAGGGTGATCTGCGTGTTGTCCTCGCTGTAGGGCAAGAACGGCGACGCGCTGGCGCTGCGTGCCCGGGCAATCCCGGAGTCGCATATGTGCCCCAGCAACGGGACACTCGACAGCTCCCTCTCGACCTCACCGTACCTTTGCTCAGCAATCGCCTCCCGCACCGCCGCGTACTTCTTGCAGATGATGCCGTAAAGCATGTCGCACTGCTCCAGCATGCTCCTGTATATCGGGTATTGTACCTGCTCGTCCCCTTCTTCGAGCCGCCTCAGCGCCGCCCTGACCTCGGACCGTGCGCCTTCGGCGTTGCGGAAGCCCACGGCCGTCGCGGCCTCGGCGAGGCCTGCCGTGTCGGCGTCGATCGCGCGGGGCTCCTTGCGCAGGCGGGTGGTGCAGAAGGTGGCGTTGACGCGGCTGTCGGCCTCGTGGGCCGCCTGGCACGTGCCGCCGACCGTTATCTTTGGTGGCGGAATCAAAGTCAAGGCTTGCGCGGAGTGGCACATGCCGGCGAACGCCGCCGCCGCGGCGATAGCGGCCACGAGGAGAGCGGAGGTCCTCATCGTTCTTCTTTCCTGTGGAGCGGGATGGTCTGATGACTGATGGATCGATAGCTGCAGCGGTGTTGTGCTGAAGGTGCAGATTTATATCCTCACAGATGTAGGAATCGCATGCATGTGAATTTGCTAGACACAAACGTGCATGTAGACATTAAGAATACACATATGTAACACCCGAGTAATGCAAGTATTTAGTGCTTTTGTGAAACCGTCACTGGTGGCTGGTGCTCCCCATTGGAATGCCAAGGTGGCAAGGACAAAGTCAATGGGCAGATCATGCTACGGTGTCAGGTAACAGTCAAAATCGAGTACTGTCGTCACACTACAGGAATGGTCCTATACGCCGACGGCCAAACCCTACGCCGAGGGCATTTTATCGGGGCCGTCGGCGTACGGCCTCGCCAGGGCAGCGCCGGAAGCCGACCGTCGGCGTCTAGGTACCGTCGGCGTATAGGCTCCTACGCCGAGGGCCGCCGTCGGCGTCTACCTGGCCCTCGGCGTAGAGGTCTCCATCACCTCCCCTCGCACCCGCACCGTCACCGCCCTCTCACGGCGTCAGACAGACGCCGAGGGCTACCCTCGGCATAGGGCATGGCCACCCTATGCCGACGGCCACCCTCGGCATATAGACTTTTTTTTATTTTTTTCTTTTTTCTCTCTCTCATATTACTTTATATTATGTTTCTATTATTTATTTACTAGTATGCATTATGTAAAAAATGGTTCTATTTTTTAAGAATTCGTAGATGGCATATGTAGGTCCCACGGGTGACGCTCTTCGCAGACGGGTCAACCGGAGCCACTAGGCCCAACATTTGCTATCGATGTACATATGGGTAGATCCGCGGGGTCCCCGCCCTACGGTTTCCCTAACCCTAACTCTAACCCTAACCCTAACCCTAACCCTAACTCTAACCCTAACTCTAACCCTAACTCTAACCCTAACCCTAACTCTAGCCCTAACCCTAACCCTAGGGTTTCCACATACATTGCTAACTCTAACCCTAACCCTAACTCTAGCCCTAACCCTAACCCTAGGGTTTCCACATACATTGCTAACTCTAACCCTAACCTAACCCTAACTCTAACCCTAACCCTAGGGTTTCCACATACATTGCTAACCCTAACTATAACCCTAACAGATCACTTGGTAAAACCCTAACCCTAGGGGTCCCGCCCTAGGGTTTCCCAAGAAACAGATCACCGGAGCGTCAGAATTGTTGGAAAACTTGCTTCTGCCCCTAACATACATGTACAAGTGTGATGTAAGGTTTGGCTAACCTTGTATCCGGCGTTGACGATTTCCGCATAATGGGCTACCAGTTGGTAAAATTCAGGATCTGTATGTGGAAACCCCCGCCATGGCTCGAACGGAGCCTATTTTATGGTAAAGTATGCCCAACCTATCGTTTCCATGTACATATGTCCTAAACAAAGCAAACTAAATAAAAAAGTCCACTGGTAAACCCTCGCACGGAGAAAGCTATAGGGGTAGATGTGTGGGGTCCCGCCCTAGGGTTTTCCAAGTTACAGACCACCGGAGCGTCGGAATCGCTGGAAAACTTGTGTGTGCCCACATGGCATGCACAAAAGTGATTTGAGATGGTTTTATATCCAAGGCTACCCCCAGGTGTGTCCGGCTTCTCGGACAGGGGTTCCTACACTTAGGCATGTATAGGGGAACTCCCTCGGAGGTGAACCGGAGAGAAACTTGAGATCATATGTGATGATCCTTGTTTCCACATGTACCTATGACCTAACCAAGCTCAAATGGAGGCATATGCCCACCGGGGGACCCCCGATGGGATGCAGTCAAAGGGGTAGACCGCGCGGTCAACAACTAGGGTTTCGTCGGAAATCGAGCATCAGATGTAGAGAATGGCCCCAAAACTTGTGTGTGTCCACATGGAATGCACAAAAGTGATTTGAGATGGTTTTATATTCAAGGCTACCCCCCAGGTGTGTCCGGCTTCTCGGACAGGGGGTTACTACACTTAGGCAGATTATGCATGTATAGGGGGAACTCCCTCGGAGGTGAACCGGAGAGAAACTTGAGATCATATGTGATGATCCTTGTTTCCACATGTACCTATGACCTAACCAAGCTCAAATGGAGGCATATGCCCACCGGGGACCCCGATGGGATGCAGTCAAAGGGGTAGACCGCGCGGTCAACAGAACTAGGGTTTCGTCGAAATCGAGCATCGGATGTAGAGAATGGCCCCAAAACTTGTGTGTGTCCACATGGAATGCACAAAAGTGATTTGAGATGGTTTTATATCCAAGGCTACCCCCGGTGTGTCCGGCTTCTCGGAGGGGGTTCCTACACTTAGGCAGATTATGCATGTATAGGGAACTCCTCGGAGGTGAACCGGAGAGAAACTTGAGATCATATGTGATGATCCTTGTTTCCACATGTACCTATGACCTAACCAAGCTCAAATTGAGGCATATGCCCACCGGGGGACCCCGATGGGATGCGATCAAAGGGGTAGACCGCGCGGTCATCGAACTAGGGTTTGTCGGAAATCGAGCATCGATGTAGAGAATGGCCCCAAAACTTGTGTGTGTCCACATGGAATGCACAAAAGTGATTTGAGATGGTTTTATATTCAAGGCTACCCCCCAGTGTGTGTCCGCTTCTCGGACAGGGGTTACACTTGGGCAGATTCTCATGTATAGGGGAACTCCCTGAGGTGAACCGGAGAGAAACTTGAGATCATATGTGATGATCCTTGTTTCCACATGTACCTATGAGCTAACCAAGCTCAAATGGAGGCATATGCCCACCGGGGACCCCCGATGGGATGCAGTCAAAGGGGTAGACCGCGCGGTCACAGAACTAGGGTTTCGTCGAAATCGAGCATCGGATCTAGGGAATGGCCCCAAAACTTGTGTGTGTCCACATGGAATGCATAAAAGTGATTTGAGATGGTTTTATATCCAAGGCTACCCCCAGTGTGTCCGGCTTCTGACGGGGGTTCCTACACTTGGCGCATTCTGTATGGGAACTCCCTGGAGGTGAACCTGAGAGAAACTTGAGATCATATGTGATGATCCTTGTTTCCAAATGTACCTATGACCTAACCAAGCTCAAATGGAGGCATATGCCCACCGGGGGACCCCGATGGGATGCACAAAGGGGTAGACCGCGCGGTCAACGAACTAGGGTTTCGTCGGAAATCGAGCATCGGATGTAGAGAATGGCCCCAAAACTTGTGTGTGCCCACATGGCATGCACAAAAGTGATTTGAGATGGTTTTATATCCAAGGCTACCCCCGGTGTGTCCTTCTCGGACAGGGGTTCCTACACTTAGGCGGATTCTGCATGTATAGGGGGAACTCCCTCGGAGGTGAACCGGAGAGAAACTTGAGATCATATGTGATGATCCTTGTTTCCAAATGTACCTATGACCTAACCAAGCTCAAATTGAGGCATATGCCCACCGGGGGACCCCCGATGGGATGCAGTCAAAGGGGTAGACCGCGCGGTCAACAGAACTAGGGTTTCGTCGGAAATCGAGCATCAGATGTAGGAATGGCCCCAAAACTTGTGTGTGTCCACATGGAATGCACAAAAGTGATTTGAGATGGTTTTATATCCAAGGCTACCCCCAGGTGTGTCTTCTCGGACAGGGGTTCCTACACTTGGGCATTCGCATGTATAGGGGGAACTCAGGTGAACCGGAGAGAAACTTGAGATCATATGTGATGATCCTTGTTTCCACATGTACCTATGACCTAACCAAGCTCAAATTGAGGCATATGCCCACCGGCCCCCGATGGGATGCAGTCAAAGGGGTAGACCGCGCGGTCAACGAACTAGGGTTTCGTCGGAAATCGAGCATCGGATCTAGGGAATGGCCCCAAAACTTGTGTGTGTCCACATGGAATGCACAAAAGTGATTTGAGATGGTTTTATATCCAAGGCTACCCCCAGGTGTCCGGCTTCTCGGACAGGGGGTTCCTACACTTAGGCAGATTATGCATGTATAGGGGAACTCCCTCGGAGGTGAACCGGAGAGAAACTTGAGATCATATGTGATGATCCTTGTTTCCACATGTACCTATGACCTAACCAAGCTCAAATTGAGGCATATGCCCACCAGACCCGATGGGATGCAATCAAAGGGGTAGACCGCGCGGTCATCGAACTAGGGTTTTGTCGGAAATCGAGCATCGATGTAGAGAATGGCCCCAAAACTTGTGTGTGTCCACATGGAATGCACAAAAGTGATTTGAGATGGTTTTATATTCAAGGCTACCCCCCAGTGTGTCCGGCTTCTCGGACAGGGGGTTCCTACACTTGGGCAGATTCCGCATGTATAGGGGGAACTCCCTCGGAGGTGAACCGGAGAGAAACTTGAGATCATATGTGATGATCCTTGTTTCCACATGTACCTATGAGCTAACCAAGCTCAAATGGAGGCATATGCCCACCGGGGGACCCCCGATGGGATGCAGTCAAAGGGGTAGACCGCGCGGTCAAGAACTAGGGTTTCGTCGGAAATCGAGCATCGGATCTAGGGAATGGCCCCAAAACTTGTGTGTGTCCACATGGAATGCACAAAAGTGATTTGAGATGGTTTTATATCCAAGGCTACCCCCAGTGTGTCCGGCTTCTCGGACAGGGGGTTCCTACACTTAGCGGTCTGCATGTATAGGGAACTCCCTCGGAGGTGAACCGGAGAGAAACTTGAGATCATATGTGATGATCCTTGTTTCCAAATGTACCTATGACCTAACCAAGCTCAAATGGAGGCATATGCCCACCGGGGACCCCGATGGGATGCAGTCAAAGGGGTAGACCGCGCGTCAACGAACTAGGGTTTCGTCGGAAATCGAGCATCAGATGTAGAGAATGGCCCCAAAACTTGTGTGTGTCCACATGGAATGCACAAAAGTGATTTGAGATGGTTTTATATCCAAGGCTACCCCCAGTGTGTGTCCGGCTTCTCGGACAGGGGTTCCTACACTTAGGCTTCTGTATGAGGGGAACTCCCTCGGAGGTGAACCGGAGAGAAACTTGAGATCATATGTGATGATCCTTGTTTACAAATGTACCTATGACCTAACCAAGCTCAAATTGAGGCATATGCCCACCGGGGGACCCGATGGGATGCAGTCAAAGGGGTAGACCGCGCGGTCAACAGAACTAGGTTTTCGTCAAATCGAGCATCGGATGTAGGGAATGGCCCCAAAACTTGTGTGTGTCCACATGGAATGCACAAAAGTGATTTGAGATGGTTTTATATCCAAGGCTACCCCAGGTGTGTCCGGCTTCTCGGACGGGGGTTCCTACACTTGGGCAGATTCTGCATGTATAGGGGGAACTCCCAGTGGTCCGGAGAGAAACTTGAGATCATATGTGATGATCCTTGTTTCCACATGTACCTATGACCTAACCAAGCTCAAATTGAGGCATATGCCCACCGGGGGACCCCGATGGGATGCGTCAAAGGGGTAGACCGCGCGGTCAACGGAACTAGGGTTCGTCGGAAATCGAGCATCGGATCTAGGGAATGGCCCCAAAACTTGTGTGTGTCCACATGGAATGCACAAAAGTGATTTGAGATGGTTTTATATCCAAGGCTACCCCCAGGTGTGTCTTCTCGGACAGGGGTTCCTACACTTAGGCAGCTGCATGTATAGGGGAACTCCTCGGAGGTGAACCAGAGAGAATCTTGGGATCATATGGGATGATTTTGTTTTCACATGTACCTATGACCTAACCAAGCTCAAATGGAGGCATATGCCCACCGGGGACCCCGATGGGATGGTAGACCGCCGATGAAAGGGGTAGATCTGCGGGGCTCCCAGATTAGGGTTTCGTCTACCGGAGGGAATATTGATGTAAGATAGGGTAATTATTGATACTACATGTTCCAATGACCTAACACAACACAAAGTAAGAGAAAAGTCCATGGGTCAACTGTCATCGGAGGTCGGTCAAAGGGGTAGATCTGCGGGGCTACCGGATTAGGGTTTCGTCTATGGGAGAAAATATTAAGTTAAGATGGTAACTTTTTTATGCGCATAGCTTGGGAATGTAGAAGATTAAAACAAATTTGTGTGGACCTATATTAATATATTTTATAATATAATTGACATTAAGAAAATTTAAATAGAAAATAAATTGAAAAAGGAAAAAATTAGGGTTTCATGTATATTAGTATATGAAGTCAGAAAAATAAAAAAGAGAAAAATAAATTTATATGAACCTATTGTTATATATATATTAGTATATGTAGTCAGAAAAATAAATAAGAGAAAAAACAAAAAAAAAAGGCTATGCCGAGGGCCACCCTCGGCATATAGCCGGCCCTCGGCATAGAGCGGGCGACCCGGATATGTACGTGGTCGAGCCGGACCACGCACACGCCCAGCGCCACCCAACCCTAAGCCGCCTCCCGAGCCGCGCCGCCACCAGCCGCCCGCCGCCCCCCCCCCGCCGCCTCCCGCAGCCGCCCCCGCCAGCTGCTCACCCGCCGCCCACCCCCCCCACCACCACCCCCTCCCCTGCCGGCGCCGTCGTCCTCCTCTCCCTTGTCGTGCCGCCGCTCGCCGGCACGGTCCCCCGCGCCGCCTAGTCTCCTCTTCACTGCCGGCGAGGCCCTGCCCGACCCCTCTTCTTCCCTGCAAAGGTAACCGGGTTAGCCACTATTTTTTATTTTTGTTTTTCAGAAAATGTTGATTGGTTGATCTAATTGAAACCAAAATGTTTAGTTCCTGAAAAAAACCAACATGCAATTTATTCATCTAATTGAAATTGAAATTCAAATTGAAATTGAAATTCAAATTGAAATTGAAATTGAAATTGAAATTAAAGAATTACCGTGCGAATAGTTAAACAATATAGCCGAAATAGTAGAAATAAATAGAAATAGAAATGAATTTGTTTAATAATGGAAATAGAAATGCAAATGTGAATTTTTCTAATAATGTGAATTTATAATAGGCCATGTCGTGACCGCCTCGTCATGAGCACCCCGGCGTGACGATCCCGGATCTTGACGCGCTTCTCGACGGTCGCCGACATCGACACTTGGTTGTTGGACTACTTCCTCTACAGCCGAGGGTGAGCTAAATTTCCAACTTCTTCTCCGCATTTTCTTATGTCACTAGATTCATTTTCCAAGTCCAGTTGCGTAACCTAGGTGTCACTTCCCGTCCGCGAGCGTTACGCGGATAAATATGCATTAGTGGTCCGCATATTTTGAACCGTAACGCTTGCGGCATTTACGGGACAGTCGGCGGATGCGTAGTTGTCTACGTTTTCCATGTTCTACTCCGGTCCGAGTCAGGATTTCGGCGGCGCCTCCCCGTTGTTCTCCGGATGCACATCCTCTCGGCTTTTTGCCGAGACGTGTATCGGGAGAGCAGCGGGGAGGTGCTGCCGAAATTCTGACTTGGACCGGGGTAGAGCATGGAGAACGTAGCCAACTACGGATCCGGCGGCTGCTAGGAGCCCACCTAGTAGAGATGTAGGTTGATGCATGCGGTTCGCCCGGTAAAATAAATAAAAATATGATGCATTTAATTTCCTATTTGATATAAATGCTATGTCTGTGGTTTGGCTCCCAATAAAGCAGAGGATGGCTGATAATGGATGGATGTACAATGAGCGTGTTAGTGCGACTGAGAAAACAGATGAGTGGACAAGGAAGACCCATTTTCTAGTGAATGAGTTAGCGCGTGGTACAAAGGGGCTGGTTCGGGCACTTTGCCCCTGTGTTCGCTGCGTGAAGCGTCAACGTCGTGGGAAGGATGAAATGTATAGACACCTTCTGCAATATGGGTATATGCATGGGTACGTCACGGAAATCGACTTTGATGAGCGCGAACGTGACAGAGGTGAGGTGATGCGGCAGCGGCTCAATGGCAATGCGTACGATGGAGTTAGAGACTTTCTAGATGATCTCGTCCATGCCGATGTCCCGGATTCGCCGCCAGAACCGGAGGCGCCGCCAGAACCGGAGGAACCAGAGCCAACCGCGAAGGCCTTCTATGATATGATTGCCGCGGCTAAGAGGCCTCTGTACGAGGGCGCCGCGATTTCTCAGCTCGATGCCATCTCCCAATGTCTAGCCGACAAGACCCGGTACAACACCACCCGTGAGGGCTTTGAAGCAAGTCTGAAAACAACTGGTAACATGTTGCCCAAAGATCATTGTCTACCTCAAAGCCTGCACGCGACGAGGAGAATTATGAAGGACCTCAACATGGATTATCAAAGGATAGACTGTTGTCCGAAAGGCTGCGTTCTATTTTGGAGACAGTATGCGGAGGACAAGTACTGTCCCATCTGTAAGCAGTCTAGGTATGAAGAGGTAACGGGAAAGGATGGTCAGGTGAGGCAGTCAAGCACCGCAAAGTCGATTCTTCGATATCTCCCATTCATAAAAAGAATCCAGCGGCTTTACATGCACGAGGAGACAGCCAAACAGATGACGTGGCACAAGTATGGGAAGAGATTCGTGGACGAAAACAAGAAGTTGAAGATGGGACATCCATCCGATGGTACGGCATGGAAGAACTTCGATACAAAACACCGCCTTAAGGCAGCCGAGGCTCGGAATGTCAGAATTGCGATAGCAACAGATGGCTTCAATCCATATGGTATGTCCACTGCCAATTACAGTTGCTGGCCCGTGTTTGTTATTCCGCTCAATCTCCCTCCCGGAGTCCTAATGACGAGGAAGACCATGTTTCTGTCGCTGATCATTCCAGGCCCTCATTACCCGGGGAAGAATTTGAGTGTCTACATGCAGCCGATTGTGGAAGATTTGAACCACTCTTGGCACCACGGGACATTGACGTACGACCGAGCATCGAAGACAAACTTCTGCATGAGAGTTTGGTTGCAGTATACCATGCATGACATGCCCGGGTACGCCCTAACATGTGGATGGTGTACAGCTGGTAAGTGGCCATGCCCAGTGTGCAGGCATCGGCTTGAGTTCCTTTGGCTACAGAAGGGTCGCAAGTATGTTGCGTTTGACACGAATCGACAGTTCCTCAAAAGGAGGCATCCGTTTAGAGAAGACAAAAAGAACTTCAAGAAGGGCAAAGTTGTGCATGAAAAAAAAGATGTGCCGAAGTTTGATGGTACACTTGTTGAAGCCGAGCTACGTGCTCTCGTGCCGGCAGCGACGCCAACTGGCCATCAATTTGAGGGATATGGTGTAACGCACAACTGGACTCACGAGGCGGCTTTAACGAAGCTCGAGTATTACAAGGACCTCGAACTTCCCCATAACATCGATGTGATGCACACTGTAAAGAATGTCGCGGAGTCCGTCTTTCACACATGCCTGAACATTCCCGGGAAGTCAAAGGATAATGTCAAGGCTAGAGTCGATATTGAGATCCTCTGTGATAGGGAAAAATTACACATGAAGCGTCCTATTGGCCGTCAAAAGAATTGGTTCAAGCCGCATGCCAACTTCTGCCTTGATTCCATCCAAAAGAAGGAGGCATTCGCGTGGCTCAAATACGTCGTGATGTTCCCGGATGGTTATTGCTCGAATATGAGTAAGGGAGTTAATCTTTCGACGGGAAAAGTCACCGGGCTCAAGAGTCACGACTATCATATATGGATTCAGCGGCTCATGCCGGTGATGCTTCGAGGGTATATCCCCGAGAAAGTCTGGCGAGTGCTTGCGCAGTTGAGCCATTTCTTCCGCACGCTCTGTGCTAAGCAGATATGTCCCGAGGTTATTGCAAAGCTACAACATACAGTGCCGGAGTTGCTATGCAATTTGGAGATGATATTTCCGCCAGGCTTCTTTACTCCGATGGCACATCTCATTGTGCACCTCGCCAACGAGGCACTCTTGGGTGGTCCGGTGCAGTTTCGTTGGCAGTTCTGTATTGAGAGAGAGTTTAAGTATATTCGAAAGATAACTGGAAACAAGGCCAAGATTGAAGCATGCATAGCTGAGGCAATATGCCTTCGGGAGATGGCAGATGCCGCGACAACGTACTATCCCGATGATGTTCCCACTCAGCATAACCCGGTCACTCGTTACAATGTCGACGTGCCCGAGAATGACCCCAAGCTAAAACTATTCCAATTCCCCGGTGGCAAGGCTGGTAAAGGAACAAAATATAAATTGGAGAACGAAGAGAAGGATTGTATAATGCTATATGTGCTTATGAACATGGAGGAAGTGATCCCATTCGTAAGGTAAAATGGTGAACAAATTACTTTGCAGCTAGTAACCTCGTCTCGGTCTAATGCTTATTTTCTCCTTTCAGCGAATTCACGGATGAAATGTGGCCGTATGATGAATTGCCCGAAACCTCGGAGATGGACACTCTACTGAAAGACGGTGCTCCCGGAATTAATAAAAACTTTGTGACATGGTTCATGGAAAAAGTAATTTCTAACCTTTCCTCTTACATTGCAACACGTGACTTGTCCCTCTTATTACACGTAACTAATGCACACAACAAATTTGAAATGTTCTTGTAGGGCCGTGAGAGAAACGTTGATATGATAGATGAGTTGAAATGTGTTTCCCAAGGTTGTAGCCGTGAGGTGACCAAGTATGAGAAGTATGATGTGAATGGGTTTCGCTTCCACACAGAGACGCACCAGAAGGGCCGGGCGAATCCCAAAACGATAAATACTGGGGTCTTCACCAAAGGAGCCAACAACTTTGATTACTACGGAAGGTTACAAAGTGTATACGAGTTGACATTCAATCGTACGAACGTGCAACTCAATATCGTCGTGTTCAAGTGTCATTGGTTCGACCCAATAGGTGGACAGAGAAGTGATAAGTCCATTGGGTTAGTTGAAGTTAAGCCTTCAACCACCTATAGCGGAGCCGATGTCTTTATTGTGGCTCACCAAGCCAAGCAAGTTTATTATTTGCCCTACCCATGCCAGAAAGCGGAACTCAAGGGTTGGGAAGTCGTCTTCCAGGTATCGCCACATGGTAACCTACCGATTCCCTCTGAGGATGATTACAACAACATTGACCCCGTGACATACGAGGGGATTTTCTATCAAGAGGAACAGGACTTCGGGGAATATATTTTAGAACCGTTTGTTCAAGAGGACCTCGGGAACGATGCAGAAACTCGTGGTGAGTCAGTGGTGGATCTAAAGGACATATCTATGCTCGAGAAGTTACTTGAGGCGAATGACAATTATGATGAGCCTCCACCCGTCGACCCTTCAACTTTGTACTCACAAGATAGTGATAGTGATAGTGGGCCAGAGAAAGAGAAAGAGAAAGAGAAAGAGATGGAGTATGAGAGTGAGCATGAGAGCGATGATGGCTGGTGAGGGTCTTTTATTCTTAGTATTTATTATGTCAACATGCTTCTTAATTGCATTGTGCCTTTTATTCTTAGTATCTTCATTTTATTATGTCAACATGCTTCTTAATTGCATTGTGCCTTTTATTCTTAGTATCTTCATTTTATTATGTCAACATGCTTCTTAATTGCATTGTGCCTTTTATTCTTAGTATCTTCATTTTATTATGTCAACATGCTTCTTAATTGCATTGTGCCTTTTATTCTTAGTATCTTCATATAATATGTCTTTGTGCTTAACTGTTTTATTCTTCTCAATGCAGGTGACTGGACAATATGAGCAGCGGCAAGGCAGACTCCGAGAGCTTGCTTAAGACGCTGGCGCAGGTGAAGAGGAATATTCCTAGACCCACTAGACGGAGTGATCGAGCCCCGGTGCAAAATCCGCGTTACGCCGATGGTACCGATGGAGGACGAGGTCGAGGAGGACGAGGTGGAGGTCGAGGACGAGGACGAGGAGGACGAGGTGGAGGACGAGGTGGCGGCGGGGTACACATGGACTTTGACGAGCCACCCTCCGCTTCTGGCGACGTGGCTCCTGAGTTGTACCTAGAGGGTCCGTCTAGTGGGGAGGTGGAGATGGAGACGGAGTCTACACACGAGTCGGACTCTAGGGCTGAGTTGGAGGTGATGGAGGATGGGGGTGCGCCGAAGCCCTTGAAGCTTCGTGGAGAAGCTAGAGTCCCCGATGCGAGGAAGGAGCCGAAGACCCATGATGACAAGGCCCTTATCATTCCTTCGAGCGATGAGTAAGTGTACTACTTCAGAAATTTCGAACATGTATTTTCATCTTGGGCATAATAAACAATTTGGCATGTGTACTAATGTGTGATTTATTTGCAGCAACTGGACATGGGATGCCAAGCCCCCCCGCATGCCTAACAGCTTGCTTGGGGCTCTGATTAAGAAGTTCTGGCCCGGCAGATACACTCCCCTTAGCACGGTCCCCGGTGGCCCGACGAAGCTAGCCACTACTTGGGCGGACTATGAGGATGCCCCTGCCGTAGGCTTCGCGACAGCTGCTGAGGCTGTGACCACCAAGTTCTGGGTAAGGCATATATTTCTCGAGCACCGTTCATAGTTGATGACCCTAATGTGCTAACTCATGACTTTCACAACTGATTTATGCATGATTGAAGTGCTTCTATCGTGTGGACCCGGAGCATGACACGCAGGCGCGTCTCACTTTGCGTGGCGCTTGCGAGAGGTTGACACCGCAGCAGTGGTACAACCAAAAGTTCACCAGCGCTAGTGCCTTCTGGGCTAACAAGGGTAAGAGGGTCAAGAAGGAGTACTATGTTGGTAACGAGCCTACGGACGAATGGGCAATGACCATTGAGGAGTACATGTCGGTGAGTAAAATGTCAATGAGATTCTACATTGCTGCTAAGTTTTCATTGAATTATCTTGAGCTGAGTATTGCGTTTTCAGGTTTGTCCGGAGTGGGCCGAGCAGCATAGGGAGGCATGGGAGGAGCTGATTAGGGCGAGGTGGCTCAGGCAGGACGAGGAGTTTGCAGCCGTGTCGAGGCGTAACATGGAGAACCGAGGCACCGGTGGCACACACTGCGCGGGAAACCGCGACTACACCCGCTTCAAGGGGAAAAAGGTATGTATATACATGGAACGACCTTCATTCATTTCCCGCCATGTCTCATTTGTGGTACGCTTAACTTTTCTTTTCGCGATGCAGGTGGCCGAGGCACCACCTGGGGTGGTGCTTCATGATGCCCAGATATATGACATGATGCGGACGAAGCAGAAGCCCAATCCCGCATTGCCTCAGCCACAGTACTACGGCAAT
Organism: Lolium multiflorum; assembly: GCA_030979885.1. Classification (NCBI taxonomy): domain Eukaryota; kingdom Viridiplantae; phylum Streptophyta; class Magnoliopsida; order Poales; family Poaceae; genus Lolium; species Lolium multiflorum. The sequence goes on from CM061750.1 coordinate 410,326,130, forward strand.
GCCAAGGCCGCCAAGGAGGACTACTGCGACATGGTCAAGTCTCGTCACCCCGAGGTGGATGACCCCTTGAGCATTCCGGTCGACGAGGAGTCGTTGGTCCTGTCGGGGCACGGGCGTCCGCATGGCCGTTTCCCTTGGATGAATAAGGTGGTCAAGCCTACCCACTCCACGAGCTACACGCGCCTCAAGCATACCCTCACCGCCGACAGCCCCCAGCCTCGTCCACGGCCTGCTCGTCCACCCGCCTACGATGTAAGTTTCCTCATTTTCATCCTCTTTCCGGTTTTCCTTCCTACATGGCTAAGTGTTTACGAGATTCATTGTTTCTGAAATTGTAGCCTGACTTCGAGGCGGCCTTCGAAGCCTGCAATGAAGCGTATCAGCAGGCCGCTGCCCAGTGGAATAGGCAGAATACGGCCTACATGGCGTATATAGGAGTAAGTCTGGATCTTTCTTCACGCAAGTAGATGACAAGTCTCAGTTTGATGCTTTATTTCTGCAAAGCCTAACTTGTAACCTATCTTGCAGGAAATGATGATTTCTATGTCTACTGGTACACCGCCACCGGCTCGAGTTACCGTGGCGGGGGACATGCCTATCATGCCATCGAGGGCAGCTTTCGCTGCGACTTACTACGGATCCACACCGGAGGTAAGTTCTTTGCCAAACCGGTAGTTACCACTTTCCTTTGCCTCGCAAGTTGCTAACATGTAGGGAACACGTAGGGAACGGGATGGTCCGGGAACCAGGCATCGCCGGGTGGGCGCGAGGTCACACCGGTTCATGAAGGTGGTCGGTCTCCTGGGCGTTCTGCTGGTGCCTCTCCGTCGACTACTCCTGGGACTACTCCCGGTGCCTCTCCGTCGACTTCTCCTGGGCGTGCTACCGGTCCTTCTCCAGGTGGTTCTTCTGCAGCTTCTACCGGAGCGCAACCCCGGGCTGCTCGTTTCGCCAACGATGTGGGCGGACACACCCCGCCCGGGTCCTTCCTCCGCTAGTCGGCACCGGGCTTCTTGCTTGCCATCATGTGCTACCTCATGTGCTACTACTATGTATTGGATGACATGGCACTCTCCTCTTGTATGCTATTACATGCACCATGTATGCTACTATGTGGATTTCATGCTATTTATGTGAATTATGGTGATTTTGGATGTATTTGGATGCTACTATGTGGATTTCATGCTATTTATGTGAATTATGGTGAATTTGGATGTATTTGGATGTATTGGACCTGCTGAACTGAATTTAGATGAATTGGAACCCAATTTAAATCGGGAAAACCAAATGGTAGGCCATATGCCGAGGGGGTTGCCGTCGGCATAGGCCCCTGGCATGACCATATGGTCGAGGCTATGCCGAGGGGGTTGCCCTCGGCGTATGCCGCCGCACCAGCGCGCGCCACGTGGCCCGCCCGTCGCCAGGAGGAGCTGCCCTATGCCGAGGGGGTTGCCCTCGGCGTAGACAGCCAGCTCGCGCCACGTCGCCGCGCCAGGTCGCGCCACGTCGCATCTGCCGTCGCAGGAAACCTTCCCTATGCCGAGGGCTAGGCCGTCGGCGTCTCCGGCCGTCCGTTAACGGCGACGGCGCGACGGGATGTTGTGCCGAGGGCACGTATGCCGAGGGGTAGATCGGCCGTCGGCGTATGGCGCCTACGCCGAGGGCCGGCCGTACGCCGACGGCGAGGCTGCGTACGCCGAGGGACCTGGACGCCGACGAGGTACGCCGAGGGCTGCCGTCGGCGTAGCCTACGCCGAGGGCCGCCGGCCGTCGGCATAGCGGCGCATTCCTGTAGTGTCAGGTAACTGTAGAAACCCTTGGTCTGAGAAGTAGTCGAAAGACTATGTTCTCATGATTCAGGAGCCAAACCTATCGATTCGATTAGAAAAGAACACACAAAAACGAACAGATGAAAGATCAAAAGATCTTTTTGTTTTGACAAACACGCTACAGATGCAGAAGCTCGCATATACGTACATACACTCACCTCTATGGACACACATGCACACCCTACCACTATGAGCACCTTCGAAAGACTGAGTCGGCGGATTGAATCTTTAAATTGACGAAGTCACCAAAGTCATCTCGCTGTCGATAGAAACTTCGTCTCCCACTGAATGAATATTTCATCTTTATGAGACACACAGATATCAAACATATGGTTGAACTCTGGTGGGCTGGATGTACAACCACCCTCCTAACCACCCAAACTCAAGTTGGTTCTCAAAGATCGAAAAATCCCTAATCTGTGGTAATAACTATTTCCCAACCCCTACATGAATCTTAACATGGAGACATCAGGCAATTCAGGACGATGCTCTTTTTTCAGAGGCGGGATTCCTGAAAAGTGATTTTGCCACATGAGCATTGGTCCTTCCGTTTTCTTTAAAAAACATATTTCTTGGATTTTAAAATAGAAAAAAAGATGCGCACATCCATATAAATAATTCAAAGGTATAATATAAATTTTGGAGGACAACATATTGTATTTTGAGCTATCAAAAAATAAAATAAAAATGACAAAAAAAAATAAGTTTTCCATCCGTATACATAGCCACAAATTTGTTCTTTCTCTTTAGCTTAAAATATAACCCAATTTCTACCAAAGATGTGTATGTATTCATGAAATAAATTTTATGATTTTTGAAAGATAGAATTATAATTTTTAAATATTTTAAAAATAAGAAACACTGGTGCTCAGCTGCACCTAATCTGCTCTCGAAATTCGCCTAACATTTAGAAAGTGGATCACTGCATTGTTGATAAGCTCCTCCTTCCCGCATCTCGCTCAATGAGGTGACGAAAGCGCCGATCACCCATTGCACGGGTATCTATCTCTATCTGAGGACACTTTTGACGCTGCTCTTTCTCCTCTCTATTGAAAATCTCCAACACCTTTTTAACATTGCAACTCCTAAAGATGATAGAAAAATGCTTCCTATCGGGTGAGAGATCGATCCCTATTTATCGCCCAATGCTTGCACTAATAGTGCACGCTCACGTAGGTGCTCGAGACGGGCTGGCATGTAGTGACCCTGCACACCACTGCAAGTTATATTGCTTAAGTCGTTAGCATAACACTCACGAAATACCCTTCCGTGAATATTACACCAACAAAGTGGTATAAAAGAAACATCACGGATCCAAAATTCTCTGGAATTCATATTCACATCCCAAGAGTACAAATGATTTGAGATCCTCCTCGATGCATTGAGGATTCATGGCAAATTCAAAATCCAAGGCTACTAGCTTGAAGCAAAATGGAATAGCTAAGGCTGATGCCATTTGAGCTCAGCAACTTATTTAGTGGGGTTTTATGTTTCTCAACTTCTCTAAATTATTCAAGGATACCTTTGTTTTCAGTCTGCCTCTCTGTCTTCCACTCTATGTACTATATCGTACTCCAGTTCTTCGATGCCTCCGAATAGATCGGGTTTCTCGTAGTATACTTTATCTCCTCCGGGTTTGTTGGTAGTTTGTTATTCAGTCTTCTCATACTCTAAGCAGGGTTTAAAAAAGCATATGTTGAGGAGTGTATAGCAAGTTTTAATTTGTGATTGTCTGGTGAGTTTTTAGATTGTGAAAGCTATTTTTGTCAGTTTTCACGGGTTATTAGAACTTTATGCAGTTTCTTTCCTACCATCATCGTAGTTATTTCCCAAAACCTCGAGTATCATGGCACGTTTAGTGCACTCTCCAGAGGTGTGCTATTTTTAAATGTAGGTCTAATAAGTTAGACTCAGCAACATATATTGTGTTGATCTACTTTTGTTTTTAGCTCATATGTCTCTCTGCTTTATAATTCCTTGGCACATCATCGTTTTTATGTGGCATGCATGTTACTACCTATTTTATTCTAACTTTTGTTAGTCTTACTGCTTGTCAATAGCGATGTCAAATATCCTTCATATATACATAGCCTTAGACGTTGTGCTCCCTACACAGGATTGCCACGGGGGATGTATTGTCAGTGGACATTGTGTCGGCAACATTACGAATATTGGGTTAAAGACCGAGGAAAGCAACACATCGGTAGCAACAACTCTTGTTACATAGAGGCAGTGTTCTTTATCAGCTCAGCCACGCAGCTTTGTTGGGTTGGATATAAAGGAGGTGTGGGTACTACCTCCTACGCTACTAAGAAAAATCTCATCCGTAGCGTACCATTTTGGGGGTTAGCAGTGTGCCAGTGTGCACCCCCTCAAACTAAAGATATTACGCCAGTGGTAATGTGTACATGTAGCGTGTATTTCCCACACTACAGGTACATACCTATACACCCTTTTTTCCTACATTTCATCGTATTTCATATGACATGGAGCCTATTGTTACATGTATTTTGTAGACAGTAGAAAGTACTCGGATATTTGAATTTATACATATTTGCGAATATTACAAAAGTTTAATAGAAGTCAATCTTGAAATAGATAAAGTGTTACCAAGTTAATACAAGTCGCTCTAGATAGAGTTGTAGCTAATATATAGAGGTGTCATCATCTAGTTAGGTTCAATATCTAAACAATAATCACATACAAGAAACATGCAATCACCAAGAGCAACAAGACTAGAAGGATGAAATTCTTCATTTTGTTCTTCTTCTTTTGAAACTCCAAGACTAGAAGGATGAAATTCTTAAATAATTTGTGGGTATTGTCGGAAAAAGTTTCACTTGCTCGTTAACCTCCAACCACTCGGTGTAGACTCCTGGAACCCTCTCTCTGTACACGACATACCACTTCGCGATCTATTACCAAGTTAGATGCATCGTATTACATAGATAAAATGCAACAAAAAGAAAATAGCTCGCAATAAGAATAACATAATTAAAAAAGCATCACAAGTTATGCATTCAAAACTAGAGGCAAATTTAGGAATAAAGTTTACATCCCAAGCTTATCATACTGATGTCTACGCACGCTTCTATTCCTGTAGACAGTGTTGGGCCTCCAAGAGCAGAGGTTTGTAGAATAGCAGCAAGTTTTTCTTAAGTGGATCACCCAAGGTTTATCGAACTCAGGGAGGTAGAGGTCAAAGATATCCCTCAAGCAACCCTGCAATTAAGATAGAAGAAGTCTCTTGTGTCCCCAACACACCTAATACACTTGTCGGATGTATAGGTGCACTAGTTCGGCGAAGAGATAGTGAAATACAAGTAATATGGATGATTATAAGTAGCAATTGCAATCTGAAATAAAAATGGCAGCAAGCGAACATGTAGCAGAACTTGTTGGAAACGGTGTTTCAATGCTTAGAAACAAGGCCTAGGGATCATACTTTCACTAGTGGACACTCTCAACAATGATCACATAATTGAATAAATAAATGCTACTCTCAAACACTCTCTTGTTGGATAACAAACACCATTCATTGTGTAGGGCTGCAAAAGCACACCTCAAGCCGGAGTAAACAAGCTCCACAACGTCATAAAGGAATCACACACGATGCGCACACTGTCACCATCACACCGTGGAGAGTGACTCCGGAGTTCATATTAAAGTAACCTCTAGAGTGCATAATAGACAAGAGTAACATCTACATATTCAACTAGATTACAAAGCTCATGATCACATAAAGATGACACCATGGGAGAGAGATGAACCACATAGCTATCGGTAGAGCCCTCAGCCTCGGGGAGAACTACCCCTCCTCATCATGGGAGACAAAGAACGGCGATGAAGATGGCGATGGATTCGATGGAGATGGCTCCGGGGGCAATTCCCCGTCCCGGCGGCGTGCCGGAACAGAGATTCTGTCCCCCGAAACTTGTCGTCGATAGCGGCGGCGCTGCGGAACTCTTCGTGGAATATGGATGAATTCTCTAGGGTTTTCGCGTCTGGGGCAATATATAGGCGAAGGGGCAGCGTCGGGGGAGCCAGGGGCTCCCTCACCACACCTTGGTGCGACAGTGGGGCCTCCCGCGCCGCCCTATGGTGTGGGCCCCCTACTGGCCTTCCTCGACTCTTCGGTCTTCTGGAACACTCCGTGGAAAATAGGGCCGTGGGCTTTTGTTTCGTCCAATTCCGAGAATATTTGTAAACCAACTTTTCTGAAATCAAAAACAGCAGAAAACAGGAACTGGCACTGTGGCATCTTGTTAATAGGTTAGTCCCAGAAAATGCATAAAAACATTATAAAGTGTGAATAAAACATGTAGGTATTGTAATAAAACTTGCATGGAACATAAGAAATTATAGATACGTTGGAGACGTATCAAGCATCCCCAAGCTTAGTTCCTAGTCGCCCTCGAGTAGGTAAACGATAAAAAGAATAATTTCTGAAGTGACATGCTACCAACATAATCTTGATCAATACTATTATAAAGCATATGAGATGAATGAAGTGACTCAAAGCAATGGTCTATAGTTTGCTAACAAATAGATAATGACTAAACAACTGAATCATATAGCAAAAACTTTTTATGAATAGTACTTTTAAGAAAAGCATCAAAAAGTCTTGCATAAGAGTTAACTCATAAAGCAATAGATTCTTAATAAGAGGTTTTGAAGCAACACAAAGGAAGATTTAAGTTTCAGCAATTGCTTTCAACTTTCAACATGTATATCTCATGGATAATTGTCAACACAAAGTAATATGATGACTGCAATAAGTAAACATGTAAGAATTAATGCACACAGTTGACACAAGTGTTTGCTTCTAAGATAGAAAGAAGTAGGTAAACTGACTCAACATAAAGTAAAAGAAAGTCCCTTCGCAGAGGGAAGCGGGGATTAAATCATGTGCTAGAGCTTTTCAAGTTTTGAAATCATATAGAGAGCATAAAAAATAAAGTTTTGAGAGGTGTTTGTTGTTGTCAACGAATGGTAGTGGGTACTCTAACTACCTTGTCAACCAGACTTTCAAGAGTGGCTCCCATGAAGGACGTTATCTCTACCAGCAAGGTAGATCATCCCTCTTCTCTTTTGTTTACACATGTATTTTAGTTTCATTATTGATGACACTCCTCCCAACCTTTTGCTTTCACAATCCATGGCTAACCGAATCCTCGGTGCCTTCCAACATTTCACATACCATGGAGGAGTGTCTATTGCAAAATTAAGTTGCTTACTGATAAATCAGGGCAAAACATGTGAAGAGAATTATTAATGAAAGTTAATTAATTGGGGCTGGGCACCCCGTTGCCAGCTCTTTTTGCAAAATTATTGGATAAGCGGATGTATATGCCACTAGTCCATTGGTGAAAGTCTGCCCAAAAAGTTTGAAAGATAAAACACCACATACTTCCTCATGAGCTATAAAACATTGACACAAATAAAGAGTAATAAAGTTTTGAATTGTTTAAAGGTAGCACATGAAGTATTTACTTGGAATGGCAGAAAAATACCACATAGTAGGTAGTTATGGTGGACACAAATGGCATAGGTTTTGGCTCAAGGTTTTGGATGCACGAGAAGCATTCCCTCTCAGTACAAGGCTTTGGCTAGCAAGGTTGTTTGAAGCAAACACAAGTATAAACCGGTACAGCAAAACTTACATAAGAACATATTGCAAGCATTATAAGACTCTACACCGTCTTCCTTGTTGCTCAAACACTTTTACCAGAAAATATCTAAACCTTAGAGAGACCAATCATGCAAACCAAATTTCAACAAGCTCAGCTCTACGGTAGTTCTCCACTAATAGGTTTAAACTACATGATGCAAGAGCTTAAACATCATCTACTTGAGAGCTCAAAACAATTGCCAAGTATCAAATTATTAAAGACAATATATCAATTACCACATCAAGCATTTTCTGTTTGCAACCAAATAACAATAAGTGCAGCGGCTTTCAGCTTTCGCCATGAACATGAAAAATAAAACGAAGAACACAAGTGTTCAAATAAAAAAGCGGAGCGTGTCTCTCTCCCACACAAGCATGTTAGGATCCGATTTAGAGAATGAAAATAAAAAAACGAAAATAAAAGCACACGACGCTCCAAGTAAAGTGCATAAGATGTGACGGAATTAAAATATAGTTTCACTAGAGATGACCTGATAAATTGTCGATGAAGAAGGGGATGCCTTGGGCATCCCCAAGCTTAGACGCTTGAGTCTTCTTGAAATATGAAGGGATGAACCACGGGGGCATCCCCAAGCTTATACTTTTCACTCTTCTTGATCATATTATATCATCCTCCTCTCTTGATCCTTGAAAACTTCCTTCACACCAAACTCAAAGCAATCTCTTTAGAGGGTTAGTGCATAATCAAAAATTCACATGTTCAGCAAGGACACAGTCATTCTCAAAACTTCTGGACATTACCCAAGGATACTGAAATTTAATGGAGCAAAGAAATCCACTCAAACACAGTAAAAGAGGCAATGCGAAATAAAAGGCAGAATCTGTTAAAAAAAACAGTCCGTAAAGACGAATTTTTTCGAGGCATGTAACTTGCTCAGATAGAAAAGCTCCAGTTGAATGAAAGTTGCGTACATATCTGTGGATTACTCATGAATTTTTTCAGAATTTTTAGATTTTTCTACAGAGAGAAAAACTCAAATTCGTGACAGCTAAAAATTTGTTTCTGCGCAGAAATCCAAATCTAGTATCAACTTTCTATCAAAGACTTTACTTGGCACAACAATGCAATAAAATAAAGATACAAAGGTATTGCTACAGTAGTAACAAGTACCTTGACTCAAAACAAAAAGAAAAGCAAAATAAAAACGATGGGTTGTCTCCCATAAGCGCTTTTCTTTAACGCCTTTTAGCTAGGCATAGTGATTTTTATGATGCTCACATAAAGATGAGAGTTTAAAAGAGAGCATCAAGAAGCATATATAAAACATGTTTAAATCTAACACTCTTCCTATGCATAGGAGCCTTGTAAGAAAATAAGTCAATGAAGAACAAAGTGAGTAGCATAGGAAGATAAAACAAGTGTAACTTCAAAAATTTCAACACCAGGAGAGGAGACTTAATATTATTGTGATATATGAAATCGTGTCTCCCTCTCTCATAAGGACCAGTAGGTCTTAAAGTACCCAGCAAATAAAAGCAAATCAATAGAAAGCTCAAAACATTCATCATAAAGAGAAGAAATTTAGTAACATGAAGATTTATATACCCATACTTTCCTCTCTCAAAATAATTTTCAGTGGCATCATGAATAAACTCAACAATATAGCTATCACATAAAGCATTCTTATCATGATCCACATGCATAAAAGTATCATTACTCTCCACATAAGCATAATCAATTTTATTAGTAATAATGGGAGTAAAACTATCACATCCATCATTGTAATCATCATAAATTGGAGGCATAGAATAATCATAATGAACTTTATCCTCCATAGTAGGTGGCACCAAAATACCACTATCATTATAATCATCATAAATGGGAGGCAAAGTATCATCAAAGAAAAATTTCTCCTCAAAACTTGGGGGACTAAAAATATCACAACCAGCTTCCCCAAGCTTAGACTTTTCCATAGCATTAAAAATAATAGTGTTCAAAGAATTCATGCTAAAACATTGCTACAACTATTTTGCAAACAAAGTTCCATGGGTTTTTTAATTCTCTCTTCAAACACATCATGTCCTAATTCAAGATAAAGTTCATAAAGATCTCTAATTTTTTTGTTGTTTTCCATTAAGCCTAACTAGTGAAATAAAAGAAGAAACAAAAAGATATAATTGCAGAATCTAAATGAAATAGCTTCGAGCACTCACACACCGGCAACAGTGCTAGGAAATAGCTTAGTAGTCGGAGGATGTGAATACCTTTACCTTACCTCCCCGCAACGGCGCCAGAAAATAGCTTGATGTCTACGCACGCTTCTATTCACAGAGAGTGTTGGGCCTCCAAGAGCAGAGGTTTGTAGAACAGCAGCAAGTTTCCTTAAGTGAATCACCCAAGGTTTATCGAACTCAGGAGGTAGAGGTCAAAGATATCCCTCTCAAGCAACCCTGCAATTAAGATACAAGAAGTCGATTGTGTCCCCAACACACCTAATACACTTGTCAGATGTATAGGTGCACTAATTTGGCGAAGAGATAGTGAAATACAAGTAATATGGATAATTATAAGTAGCAATTGCAATCTGAAATAAAAATGGCAGCAAGCGAATATGTAGCAGAACTTGTTGGAAACGGTGTTTCAATGCTTAGAAACAAGGCCTAGGGATCATACTTTCACTAGTGGACACTCTCAACAATGATCACATAATTGAATAAATAAATGCTACCCTCAAACACTCTCTTGTTGGATAACAAACACCATTCATTGTGTAGGGCTGCAAAAGCACACCTCAAGCCGGAGTAAACAAGCTCCACAACGTCATAAAGGAATCACACACGATGCGCACACTGTCACCATCACACCGTGGAGAGTGACTCCGGAGTTCATATTAAAGTAACCTCTAGAGTGCATAATAGACAAGAGTAACATCTACATATTCAACTAGATTACAAAGCTCATGATCACATAAAGATCACACCATGGGAGAGAGAGATGAACCACATAGCTACGGTAGAGCCCTCAGCCTCGGGGGAGAACTACTCCCTCCTCATCATGGGAGACAGCAACGGCGATGAAGATGGCGATGGAGTCGATGGAGATGGCTCCGGGGCAATTCCCCCCCGGAACAGAGATTTTGTCCCCTGAAACTTGTCGTCGATGGCGGCGGCGCTGCGGAACTCTTCGTGGATTATGGCTGGATTCTCTAGGGTTTTCGCGTCTGGGGCAATATATAGGCGAAGGGGCAGCGTCGGGGGAGCCAGGGGGCTCCCTCACCACACCTAGGCGCGGCAGTGGGGCCCCCCGCGCCGCCCTATGGTGTGGGCCCCCTGCTGGCCTTCCTCGACTCTTCTTAGGTCTTCTGGAACACTCCGTGGAAAATATGGCCGTGGGCTTTTGTTTCGTCCAATTAAGAATATTTGTAAACCAACTTTTCTGAAATCAAAAACAGCAGAAAACAGAACTGCACCGTGGCATCTTGTTAATAGGTTAGTCCCAGAAAATGCATAAAAACATTATAATGTGTGAATAAAACATGTAGGTATTGTCATAAAAATAGCATGGAACATAAGAAATTATAGATACGTTGGAGACGTATCACATACGAAACCAAATAGTGCTACTCAAGTTTAGCAAGATCATTTACACCACAAGTTCATGTATCCAAGTTCATCAACACAAACTAAACGACCTACAAAGTAGTACTCAAGCTTAGAGATCTCGGCTTCCCGGTAGGCGGGAACCAGTTGAATGGCGTCAAGATACATTGTATCTCTAAGCTGGTTTATACGTCCTCTCGAGTATGTGTGTCGGTGTTGTTTAGGCATACATCTTCGTAGATGATTCTACCTTGCTGTTGATGGATGCGATACAACTCGATCCTCGAAACTTTATCAGTATAGTTTGAATAGTCTTTGCCCCATTGTAGGGCATTACCGTGCATCTGGAGTCTTTGAATGTCCTGCTCAAACTCCCGAATGTGAAGGAGGACGTAGTAGCCATCCCTCACATTGTTTTTCAGTTGCCTTAGGCACCAGAAGTTGGTTTTGTGGCCGAATGCTATCCTACTATATATGCTGGCGTTGAACTCTTCTGATGTAGCCTCCCATCATGTGGAAGCCGGCAAGGGCATCATTCAGGACCATATTGATTCCAGTTTAGTCCTTTTCGCGTATATGACTCGCCGAGTCCAAAACAATGAGAACGCATTGGTCGCTACGCAAAACAATTCAAAGAAACAAATTAGAAAAGAATAATGGAAATATAAGAAAGCATGTCATGGTGCCTAGCGAATGGAGTTTGTGAGTCTAGCTTCAGTTGCGCAAGCTTCGAGTCATCTCTAGAAGAAACTCTGGCGTTAGTCATCTTCTTGCAAAGCTGGTCGTGAACATGAGGGTCATGCATGATTGTTGTCATCGTTGGATTCTGCGAGCCCTGATCTTATCCATGTTCAAACTCTCCTTCATCTTTGGCATTTTCTTCTACATTCCCGACATCTCCGTCTTCATGTTTGTCATCTTCTTCATCTTCGGGAGCCTCCCCGTTCCATACTCCTTCTGGCCACTCGTCGTCATTTTCTTCCACTTCCATATTTTCTGCCTCATCGACAATAATGGCATCCATGAACATATTCCTTAGTAGGCGCGACTTCACGCTACCACCAAAGAGGTTGAAAAAGAACCTTGTTTGGCATTTCCGACACGAACACTTTATCTCCATGTGATTCTCTCTTTGCATATCGATCACAACGGCTGCCAAATATCTATTCCTGATCCTTCCATCCATGATCACCTGCACGGTATAAGCAAAAAAAATTAGAACAGTATGTCGAGTTCATAGAAAGTTTCGACATGACCTCTCCTAAAAATAGGACATATTAACTGCCCGGAATTTGCCAAAACGGAAGTTAATCAATGCTTCGGTAAAACATAGGCAATTCTACCTGCTCTGTAGTATGCTTGTTTGTTGTTGTTCTATGTTGTGTATGTTAGTCTTGTGTGGTATGGTAACCTTACCCATTTTGAAAGAGGTGAGCAAATGACACTTGTGTATGCGTTGGGATATGCTAAATGGGTATATATCCACGACATAGTCTTATACCGGCATGTCTGTGTGGACCACAGACGGTCGTTGGGCCTATGGCCTAACCGAGTGGCCCATTTGTTGATTGACCAAGGTGGAAAGTCCGGCTAGGAGTAGGCAAGGCGGATACATATCGATCTATACCTAGTGGAATACTTACCGTGGACGGCAAGATGTATTTCATGTTAGGATAGAACTTGTAGTGTCCGGTTAGGACTTTTCCATATAAACTCTAGATCTTTGTGCCTTTATAAGTTGCATCCTAGGAGCTCTTGAGATCCACATAACAGCACAATCTCATTATTATAACCGCTCATTATAGTGAATTATACAGCGGTAGGGTCTCGCCACCTCCGCGACATTCGAAACTGGGTAACTTGTGTCGCCATATCTCGGTGGCTCCCCGTCTTACATCCTACTCTCTCTCTCTCTCTCGCTCTCTCTCTCCTCACCGTGAGGTACCCCCATCGTCGATAAAAAAAACGACATCATGCTCCAAATAGTAACAACCAAGCAACCAAACACATGTGGGTTGCATTTGTTCAGTTCAAAACGAAAATTACATACTTCCAAACAAGCACCTAATGGTACCCGGTAATGCAACCGAGACTACCAAATAAAATCCACTTCATAGTTGGAAGGTTGTTTGGACGTGTGCCACAGCATACCTGGGCATGGAAAGCCTAGCCTAAAATTTTCGAACCTAGACACAAATATGTTGACCCAAAACATATGCATGGGTAGTTCAAAAACATACAAGGAAAAAAGCCGGCCCACAGCATGCCAACCCGATAGTATTTTGGCCGGACCGAGCCTAGATTTCAATCGTTGGGCTTTCTTCGCTCCGGCCCAAAGACCGGCCAGGATCGAAGGATGTGCAGTTTTTATTTGGAAATAAGAGAGGGATCCCAGCTCAATTTGGCAATGGGGCCCCATTCCCCGATCCCCGATGGTTAATTCACCTATTAGGGGACGGTTTTGGTTAGTACTTCATCCCCGTGGGGATCTTATTGGAGGCAAACTCTCCCCATTAGGTAAGGTGGGGATGGGTCTGTGTTACCGCTATCAATAACCGATAACCGTGAAATCCCCGTTAGCCACATGACATGTGGCACTAGAGTACAAGATATGTATGTGTAGATACCAGAAAACCTTAATCCTATTATGCTCACATTTCCCCTCCCGTCCCCAACCGCTGTAGCTCCCAAATCCCAACTCACAAACGCTAGCCTCTCCTTCCTAAACTCTTGATCGAGCCAGCCCCGTCATCCTACCATGTTGTCACTTTATTTTGGGCCATAGTTACTAGCTAAAGTGGGGATGGTTAACCGATGGTTATTTGTTCACCCGATGAGGATGGGGATGGTAAAAGAACTGGTCCATGACAATTAGTGGGGATAGGGATGGAGAAAATTTTCCTGCACGAAGATGGTTATGGTTGAGGAATAACCAGTGGTTAGTGTTTCGTTGCCATATTGAGTCCCAGCCTCCCCATGGATGCACACACAGTATGCCTCGAGAGGACCAATTAGACTAGTCATAGTGGGAAGTAACATAGAGTAGTAACATGCACATGTTACTACTCTATGTTACTACCTTCATAGCACATCAAAGTAGTATCACATATGTCTTCATTAATTATTATACTCATTGTATCAGAAGTGTGATGTTACAGTAACTAGCATGTTACTCCATCCTCCTCTCTCCTCATTAACTCACTGCCACATAAGCAAATTTGCTGAGTTGGACACTTAGTTACTAGTGAAGTTATTCCCACTATGAGTAGTCTTAGTTGCTAGCAAACACGTGCCGGCTCATCAGCTGCCACCGCTACACCAGGAGCGGCCAAGTGGACACCCACCTGGCGTCCATGCAGATGTGTCCGTCTAGGCATCGATCCCCTCTCTCGTGGCAAGCTTAAAACTGCACGGAAATCCTCTGCACTCCGCTGGAGACCAAAGCTTCGTCCCCCGATCGCGACCATGCCCTGCGACGACAAGTGTGGCTGCGCCTTGCCGTGTCTCGGCGGCGCCGCTTGCAGGCACGGTGGCCTTTAACTCCCCATGCTCACACGATCATCCTCTGCTTTTGATGTATCTGACGGACGGCTGCTCTGCATTTCTATTGACAGGTGTGCGGGGAAATCAAGCAGCGGCGGAGCGGTGCCGGTGAACCCTGCGGCAGCGGTGCACACGATGTGCACCTGCGGCGAGCACTGCTCCTGCAACCCGTGCTCATGCGGCAGGCTCGGCACCGGCGACGGCGCAGGCAGGGCCGACTGCACCTGTGGCCCGACCTGCACCTGCGTTATCTGCACCGCCTGAAGATCGTTCTCAACTCCATTAGCTTCTACACGTACCGTGGTGTGACCAGAAACACGGAGCCTTAACCGTACGCTACTCAGCTGCTGACCTGCTTCATATATGTTGCCACTAGTCCACTACTCGTGTCATGAATAAAGAAACTTTTCATATTCAGTCTCTTTTTGCTTCCTTATGCATTTTCTCAGTACAGATTGGTACCCTTCCACACCCACAAACTTGGTTTACACTCCCCAATTCTCACTCATCGAGAACTCATCACACATCGGCAAAAGCACTCCGAAAAAACCGAAGAACAAAAAAAAAACACCCCAAAATGTACAAGTATGCATGTCCACAACAGCAAGCCCATCACTCCGTCAGTCAGTCCCCTACGTTGAGCAGCACGTCCCACAGTGTCTCGTCGACCAGCTCCGACAGGATCTCCGCCTCCATCTCTTCGCCGAGGCAGTCCACGTCGTCGCGGAACACGCCGATCCACGGGAACATGCTCATGTCGCGCTCGATCAGTCCGTCGACAGAGCTCGTCCGCGATGGCTCGTCGTCGCTCGGCGGCTCCAGCCGCGCCAGCACGGTTTTACACAGCCCGTCCAGCAGCCTCTTGCCGCTGGGGGCTCTCCTCGGCGTGGCGTACCATTTGCTGAACGAGCACAGCGCCGTCGAGCCACGGACGGCGCCCGGCAGGGCCTCGTTTATCAGGTCGAAGAGGAGTTGGTGGTCGACGTCAGAGTGGGAAGCGCCGACCTCCGGAGGTGAGCTGGAGGAGGAGAGCACTTCCTCGAACACGCACGTGGGGATCGGTTTGATCATCTGGGAAGTTGATGACAAGTGGTCAGAGATCTGGCTCTGGCCGTACATGCCGGCGACGACCAGGACGGCCCTGATGAAAGCCTTCATCGGGTGATCTGTCTCGGCGGTGTCATCTTCGTTGTCATCCTGCAGCGCTGGACTTGTCTGTGGAACTTCTTCGGTTTGCTCTCGCTCCAACCACGGATGAACATTGCCTGGTTCTGAGACGAAGTTATTTCGTCAGAAACATCATCTCTGAGCATTGCATTGTGCGTTGAAGTAAATTCAGAGATGAGATAGTGCTTACCAGAATCACTCGAGCTCGTCGCCGGCTTCAAGGGAGACCGGCGCCCGCTGAAGGAAGCCTCCAATGGCGAGACGGGGCTCGGGTAACCTCCCCTGATCATCATCTCGTCAGGCGGGCTGCTGCACCACGACGCCGGGCTAGGTGGTACCTCGGTGGAGTTCTCCTGAACATTCCCATGTCAGATCAATCGCACTCGCTCTAAGATAGAAATGTGTTTGACCGATCACGGCGATGCCTCACCTGCAGGACGCCGGGGTGGATGAGGACGGACGGGGCAGTGACCAGCGTGCCGATCGGCGGGAAGTCGTCGAGGAAGAACGACGACGATGACTCGTCAACTGCGGCCGAGTGGAGCTTCTTGCCAAAGAGAAGCCCTCTCAGCCCCAGGTTCTGTCTCAGGTTGGACACCCTGCCCTTGATGCCCAATGCGTCCTTTCTACCCTTCGGTAGCTTCTCCTCCGGCGATGGCGGAGTGCCGTTGTACCCGTGCCCATCGTGCTTACTCTGCATCCGCGCTCCGGCGAGCACCCGTGGCTCTCCCTCCGAGAGGAGCTTCACGAAGTTTGAGGTCCCCGACACCGGCGCCGAGAACGACCTCATCAGGTTCCTCGGCGATGCCGCCTCATCGGACGACTCGACGGCTGCCACTGCAGGCGAGTTCTTGTACCACCCATGTCTGAAGGATCTGACTTCCGACGACTCGATCGCGCGCTTCTTCTCCTCCTTGCTCCTGATCTTCTTACTGCTTTTCCTCGCCGCCACTTCGCGTCTCGGGCTCGTCGGCTTCGGCCTTGGCTCTTCCTCGAACCACGATGGGGACGCTGTCGACACGGCGGCCCGTCGCCTGTGAGAGCCGAACGCCGGCTGATCGGTCTCCGGCTCCTTCCTGAGCACGTTCCTCAGCCTGTCGGTGAGTTGCTTCCTGGCGTCTCTGCAGATGTAGTCCATCTGGCTCTGCACGTCGCTGCTGCGGTACGACCGCGTCGACTCCGACCGCACCAGCGCCGGGTGGTGCATGTCCATGGTGACGGTCTCCCTGATCTGGTCGGCTATGTTCCGCGCAATCTGCTTCGGGTCGGCCCACCGGTCCGCCGCTCTGTCGTCGGAGGCCATGTGGCCTTCCAGCTCGATCTTGAGCCGCATCTTCACCTCCTCGAGGAACGCCTCCATGTTGTTCTCGTTCTTCATCAGCTCCGGCGACCCCATCGACGACTCGTCCACGTCGTCGGCGCTCAGCTCCGGGCAGGGCTTCAGGATCACGATCCTCGCCGGCGACAGCGGCTTCTCCTCCTCCTCGTAGTAAAATCTCGAGAGCGGCAGCCTCGTCGAAGAACAATCCTCCGCGGCGCTCGTCAGAGAGAACGTCCGGCTCCCTGAGATGGAGGGGCCGCCATTGCCCCCATCCTTGATCCTTCTTCTCCAATGTGCATCGCCATCAACCTCGTCGTGCACACGCCTGTTACCATCTCTCCCTCCTCTGTGCTGCTTCTCCTGCTGGTGGTACCTGTATGGCACGATCTCCGAGCACCTGCCGCCACCGTCCTCCTCCTCGTCGACATGCCGGTAGTCCAGCTCCAGTGCTCTCGATTGCTCCCGCACCTTGTTGGCCTGCCATGCCGCGAACTCCTTCTTGAACTTCTGCAGCTCTTCCTCCTGCGGGTGCTCTCGGGGAGGCTGTTTGCTCCATTCCTCACCAGCACCACTGCTACTCGTCTTCCTCAGCTGCCCAAGAATCTCCCTCTCCTCCTCGTCGTCCAAGGCGCGGATTTCCTGTTTCGGCGCGTGGCGGGCAGAATTCTTCTGCTGCACGAAGGAGACATGCTTGGTTGCGATTGTCTCGGCAGGATCTCGTTCTCTCCTTGACATTGATCTTGTGGTGGTCTCTTGCCGTCTATCGTCTGAGTGGGTTGTGATGATCTCGCCAGTGGCTGAATTCAGAGGAGGCGAGTCCATGCCCATCAGTCTGGCGATCACACTGGGTACTCTCTTGTGCCCTTCGCTCGATCTGAAGGATATGTCCTCATGGATCAGCTTCTTGATTGGAGCAGAGGCTTTTGGGTGCTGCCTCATGTTGTTGTTGCAAGAGTACTGCAGAGAATCACAAGAAACTTGATCAGGACACACTTCAAATGTTCCAGCAATACCAACAACTTAACATGGCATGATCACCCTTGGAGAACATGGCAATGATGATGCAGAGAATAGCTAGATGTAATTAAGGCAATGTGTTTATACTACCAAACAGTAGATGGGGGTCGACTGTTTGACACCATTATTAATGGATGTTCTGCGCTGTCTTCTGATGCAACAACAGTCAGGTACAAGTACACCTAGCAGCAGAGTTGCCAAGAGTCCAAGGCAGTACAGACAGCAGAACAGTAGGCACCTAGGCTGTGAAGAAAGATCTACCTAGCTAATTTGGGCTCTCTTTTCACTCAGAAAATGAAACTGTTTGTGACCGAGAAAAGGCAGGTACCAGTTACAAATTGGGGAAGAAGAGGATGCAATGAATCACTCTGATGGAACGAACAGTGACGAGATTGTACTGCTAGTACAAGACTCACCGAGGCTGAGGCGTCCTCTTGGAAGACGCCGTAGCTGTGGGGCGCCTCCATGGCGAACTCCACGCTGTTCCTCGGAGCATCAAACCCTGCAAGCCCAAAAACAATGCACTGATGAAATAAATTTTCCGCAAATCCAATCACCAACGGAGAAATAGCTGTGGCATGCCTTAGTCGGCTCTTTCCGTTCAAATCGTACAATTGATGATTCAGAAATTTCAGGTCAAAATGGAATGAATAGCGAATTCAGCATGCATACCTTCGCCGGGCTGCCGCTTGTTGGTCCACTTCCTGGAGGTGCTGGCATGGGAGAAGTCAAGGTACTGCATCATGATTGCAACCGCCACGGGGATCCAGCAATACGCTTCGTTGGCAAGATGAAGACCTCGCTATCCTGTAAAAGCGTGCAAGACACCGTGTCATATTCTTCTGCAGAAAGTATGTCTGCCTCAGCGTAATCTAGAGTTTTCGTGATCAACTAGCAGTCCAACTATTGTTTTTCTTGCATCTGAAAACAGGATCAATCAAACTAATGTGCAAGAGCGAAATCAATCCTCAAAAGCAAAAAAAAAACGCAAGGAATACCCCGCGGGGAGAAAAGAAAAGATCACAAAGCAAATAGGAGGCCAAGTTCCTGATCACCATGGAGTCATCACAGGAGGATCCATTGTAAGCAAAGCAGTGGAGGATTAAACAAACACATGAACAGGAGCGAATTATGGTCCGAACACGTCAACATGGTGGGGGTGTAATTGAGGTGAACCCCCACCACGTGCGCGCAGATCACACGCATTTTCTCCAAGAACAAGAAAGGAACCAGGCACAGAATTAAAACCAATGCTAAAAACGAAACCAAAATCCAAGCATGAACAAGGAACGAACCGATGGATCGTCGAGAGCAGCGCGGCTCATCCGACGACCTTCCCGCCTAGCGAACCGCCGCTTGTGCGCCGGCGACCAGGAAAGGGAAGGGTGGTCTTCTCCGCTGGGCACTGCTCTCTGGCCGTAGAGAAGAGGTGGTGCCGCAAGGTACGCAGAGCTGGTTCTTCTTCTTCTTGAGGAGGAGGCAGGGGAGGATGAGCACTCGGTCGGGCAGAGGTAATGGCGGGAGTAGTATAGTAGTTGCGGGTAGGCCAGCGCCCATGCATGAGCGAACGGGATGGGGAGGGAAAGCAACAGCCGGGAAAGCGAAAGGCTTCACCCACACCCACCTTCCTTTTGGCTTGGGTTTTCCTTGGCCGTAATTATCTATCCATCCATCATCATCATCGCCATCTTCCCCTACTAACACGATCTCCGGCCAGACGGCCACCGTGCTGATTATACCTCTTGGAAGGGTTCAACGGATGCTGGGCACTCACGATTTTGACAGAATTGGAGTGACAGTATTTTTATCAGAAGCTTGGGGGAGGAGGACAGCTTGGCTTGGCGGCTTGATGCGATGCGAGGACTGTGTAGTTGGTGCGCCACACGCTTTCCGGTTACGCGCACGAGGCGAGGCCGTTCCATTTGGCGCCGTTTTGCTACCCGCCTCGTCCCTTCTCTTCTGTTCAGCTCGCAAACAGACAGTCCTGTGCACGCTGGCCACCATCAATCATGTGGGAATTGGACGACATGTCTCCGTTCCTCGTTAAATATTACTAGTAGCGGGAGAATCATTCCTTCCAGGCACCCAAATCCGTACCGCAGATCCACCATGGCCAGTTAGGAAAATGCCCACATTTGGGCGGCTGAAACACGTATAGCCTGCACACAGATCCATGTACTGCATCCAGACCCTGACTGCATCCCAGCTTACTTGAAACACCGGTTCTGTTTGGGGACGATGCACCTGTCATTACGCCTATGTTTCCATCAGTAGCCTATCCAGAGTTCCCTGATGCTGACAAGGCAACTCCCAAAGCCGCGGGCGATAATAAGCAGAAGAAGCAAGGTACCGCATACCCGTACGCGGGTGGTACGTACGTATCACCATGGCATCACAGGCGCGACGCGTATGTTCTTCCGGCCCAAACCTTGCCGAGCAGATGAGCACGACCGTCACCGAGCAACACCAAGGAGCAGCGCCACCTGGGCTGTTTGCTGGTGGCCGCGCACGCGCAGCCGCCGAGCACCGGCCGCATTCAATGGGGCTCTCCTCCCCGGCCGGCAGCGGGTACCGCCGCGCCGTCGGATCCCGGACCAGTGTCGTGCGGCAGCAGCGCCCCACGCGCGACGGCGACGTGCGATGCGTGAAAGATTTTCCCTGACATCGGATGTTGGTTGTGACGCCCAGCCGCTTGCACATGCACATGCGCGTCTTCTCTTGACCCGGTTTAGCAACCAACAGCTCCTTGTTTCTGCCCTTGTTTACTTCCGCTGACGGAGCTGGCTGGCCTTGGGGTTTAGTTAGTGATAATACAAAGGGCCGCATAGATCGGGTGGTACTCCTCCATTATAGTGTATGATGATGGTGATGCAGTGGTGGGCATGCAGGCACTGTATTATTGTCGAGTCCTCTTAATTCTCTGCTAGCTCCGGTATACATGTCTCGCCCAACCGCCCAACTGACGCAGATACTGCGGTTGCATAACCCTGTTGGCCCCAGAGCTCCACTTCATCCGTGTCAGCTGAGAAAGAAAAATCAAAAGGACTATGAGATTATTTTTCAAAGATCAAATAAAGAGAAATTGAAAGGTCACTGGGGAGATTATGCAAGCATGTTATGCATGGATTCGTTGCTAATACACAGAAAGGCCAGATTCAGAGATGTACCAACTTGCTGGTGTCAAGATACATAGAGGGGCATGAAATCCACAAGCTTACTGAAGGGAGCAAAAACATGTTTTTATGTTGGGTATCTCAAGCATCATTACCCATGATAGAGTGTAGAATACAGGAGAGAAACATACCACTACTTTCGGTACAGACCAACCCTCTTTCTGTTGTTTAGTTCGGTCTGGGGCTACGGCATGACGTGCGCGCATGCACGGCCATCATTCCTAAGCACTAAACTAAGCAACGCAAAGGAGAGGGGAGGACATCATATCCAAGGAGTTAACCATTGCTGCTCCTTAGCTAAACTAAGCAATGGAAAAGGAGGAGAGAATCATGCCCGAGACTGGGAGCTAAACTACTTAACCTTGTGACCCCGCCTAGATCAAGAGTGATCACATGGTGGGGCTCCCCATCGAATCAATACCACTCCCTGCCCCTCACTACATTGCCTAAAGCGAAGGGCGATAAGGCAAATCGTTGTGCTGTCGACACAGGGAAACCAAGATTAGTCTACCCTTCAGCGGCATTATCCTAAGAGCAACTATTTATGAGTTTGCCAGCTGAGAATTGTTTTGATTATCTCAAATCACCATAGAGACTGAATTCAAGGCTATGGAACTGGAACGTCATAATTATTAGGCTGATATAGGTTCAACAAACCTGAATAAACTTGTCCAGGGAACAACCTTCTTCAGTTCTTGTGCCTGTGGCTTTAACATTGTCTTTCGGCTATCTCAGCCGTGCCTGAACCAAACTTTGTATTTCCTTTATTCTATCTTAATGAAATTCGGCACAGGCCCCTTCGAACCTTCTTCAGTTCTTCCAGCTCCAACTTGCATATATTCCGTCTGCAAATCTACATAATGCATCGGTTTTGCATGTAGGAGCAACACACCTTGCATATATAAAGAGACCGCCAAATCTCTTGGGAGATTCACTTCCAGCTTTCTGCCTTCGAAAGCATTGCCAACAAGTGTAAAGGGGCTCCAATAGTTAAAACTGGAAAGATCTGCCCAGATGGTCCTCGAATCACTTGCTGCTTGCTAATATAAGCAAACTCGGAGCATTGGCGTTTAATGGCGCATCGTCTTTCTGCAGGGGCTTAAAGATGATCCGGGGCTCGTAGGTTGTAAAGGGGGGCCATGATCAGTACAGTGTGCTTTAATTCTGTGCCCACCTCAATGGAAAGCTTGTGCATCTTCGGGTGAAAATTCCTGCCCCAGATCAAGAGCCCCCACGGGAGCATGTGTCATGTGGAGTTGCTGCCTGCTTCTGGGGCAAGGCCTACTGCGTTAGATGGTGTCTGAACAGTGGTAGTGCAAAACACTAGAAGAGTAGCAATTGTAGGAGCAAAACCCATCTATCATCTTTGTCCTTTCAGACGGTAA
Source organism: Lolium multiflorum (assembly GCA_030979885.1). Classification (NCBI taxonomy): domain Eukaryota; kingdom Viridiplantae; phylum Streptophyta; class Magnoliopsida; order Poales; family Poaceae; genus Lolium; species Lolium multiflorum. The sequence goes on from CM061750.1 coordinate 410,348,797, forward strand.
CTTATACATGCATCTTATCCAAGTAATTAAACCCATTATACTCTCGTTTCTTTATAGGTGTGATCATTGTGCATGAATGCTGCTGCATCATTTTGATATATAAAACCAGTCTGATCTTTTTTAATGAATGGACTGGGATGTGCATCCACCGCACTTAACAATCGAAAAACATATCTCAAATATGATTTATTTTGATCACAGACTGACTAAGGGATTATCAATTAATAGTTGCCTGGGCAGTCACATTTCTAAGCCACCATCCCCACCTAACTTCATTTATAATCTACAGACCAGAAATTCCAGTTACGTTTTGATAAGACCAAACACTTCCAATACTGTAATTTTAGGCTAGATGGCGTGCAGCTTTAGGCGACTGAGATTTAAAAAAATTCGGGCAACTAAGAATAAGAAAGGCTGCAGGCCCTGAAAGGCTGTTATAGTAATTAGCCAGTCTTTCATCAAACAAACGCTTGGAAGGAATAGAACGTGCCACCACTCGCAGGACCAGAATTCAATCATCTCAAAATATTTGCAACTCAATTGGTTATTGGTGTTTATAAACTTTCACATGGAGAAGCCACAAGTTATTTCAGCAGAGATATGATTTGAAGTGTCTATCAATTTTTGCCATATGCATTTGTGCTCTTCATTTAGATGGTCATTTCAGCTATTTGGTCATCTTTCACAACAGTGCAGAAGTAAAAAAACAAAAAGAACTAAACAATAATAACAAGCAATTCCACTGTAGGGGCTTCCTCTACGTTAAAGGTTTCAAAAAAAAAGCAATTCCTCAAATCATGTGAAATGTACAATGGGGATGGAAAACCTAAGCTGAAGTTATCATTCATGCGCCCACTATAGGCAAAGCAATGATGGCCTATTAGCAAACAAATGCAGATCATGTGACATTTGTAGAGGTAAATGCTTCGGTACAAGCTATAGCTGTTGGGGTTGAATCTGTATCCATGATTGACAAACCACAGGAAACTAAACAGGGTGAAAAATGTGCTTCTTATATATTCAGATTACCAGCAACATATACGAAAATAACTTACCCTCTCCATTCATAGTCGGTGAACAAAAGATGACCCAGCAATTCAGGTACACCACTTGAAGACACAACCAGACTGTGTGACAAGCTAATGGTGGGCAATTACTGAAGTAAAATATCTACTTTCCTACATTTATTGCTTAAAGAAAGATGTAGTTTTCTGCATTATGCAAGACTAACAAGATCATGCAATCTGCTCAAAGGATTGTACATCAGTACATACCCTCTCATGGTATTCCTTTTACCAGTATTTAAGGTGAGAACAGCTGCTCCAATCTGCTCCAAATTCAGGCATCAGGAATTACCTCTTCTGCATCAATCTGCTCAACTGATTGTAGACATTCTCTCTTATGGTATCCCTATTACCAGTATTTAAGGTGAAAACATCTGCTCCAGGATGATTCCTCAACCTTGCAACTGTATTTCATTGGAGGAATATTTAGTCATGGTCCAAGGAGGAAACATGGTCAGATTACTAACTCACGTGCATATAAGAAAATCATAGGATAGTAAACCTAATATTTCTCCCATGCTGGAGATATAGATGTATAACATAGCATAGTTGAATACATCCTGGCAAGAATTTAAAATAATGTGCATATGACTGAACTGGGTATTAAAAGGTAACTGAGACAACGGTATGATATAATTTTTGTGACATATATCTCATATTTTTTGGTGACCAAAATAATGATCAAAGTTTTTCATCGAAATGTGTATTATCCTAATAAACTGGTACGGAGGGAGTACAATTTAGTAATCAATAACAATTGGTTCAAGCTACCAATTAGTAAAAGAAGGTACCTCCAGGAATGTCTCGGCCATATCTTGGTATTGGTATGGTGGCTAGCACAGGGATGTTGGACTCCATAACTCCCATCACAGCGGGGAAAAATGCTGGACTGAACAACTCCATTTTACCCACTTCATCGATGATGAAGAGATCTGTGTCTTGTTTCACCTGACAAGTCAAGAAGAAATAGAAAGTTGCTGCCTCCAATTCGGACTGTAAATGGTGATCTGACTGGTCTAAACCATGGTTTCAGGATTGTCAAACAAAACAACTAACATTCACATGTCTAGCATACATGAACAAACTAACAACCTACCATTTGGAATACGATCCTCGAGAAAATACTAGAACTGGAATATCTCCGAACTGCTTACCTGCAGCTCAGGCAATGCCAGCAATTCCAAAGATGCTACATCTACTTTGTACTTCCCAACAGTAGGCCATCTGACAGATTCAGGGCTGCAAGAAACCACAAGCTTAGATTATACGACCGTCTAGGAAGAAAGAAGTCATCGAGCACACATAAAGGTACAACAAGAGGACATAAATCTAACATAGGCCATAGGTTAAATCTTTTCACTGAGCTTGATTAGAGACTGTGCAGTAACATGACAAGAAAAACCTAGGCACAAGGAGATGCAAAGTAGGTGAAACTAGTATTGCTTCTTAGGCCATCAGATTCTAACTAATTGTTACTCCCCATGGCACAAATTACTGATGATACAATTATAACTAGTCTCATGTATATTGTGGTTTAGAGATCAGAGTTGTATCGAAAATTCCGAGGCATAGACAAGCGGCCTAATAGCTGAACTGAAATGGCCATCACTTGGAAAGGGGGCTGAGATGCCATCAGAAATGGATTTTAACAACAATTGCAGGCACCTGCAAATTTTGGAGGTGGCGAGCCGCCCGGTTCGCCCATCGATCGTTACGACCTCGAACCCGACCCTCTCCCCGTTCTCCCTCACCTCCCCTGCAAGCAGATAGCACGACGAGTGAAATTTTTCTGGGCGCCAACTGCACAGGCCAACGAATCAGGGCTCGGAGATCGAAGGGGCCAGTACGGGTGTAGAATCCGCGAACAGTGAGGTGCGGGTGGGATGCTCTGAGGGTTTCCACCAGCCGCATGACCAGCGTCGTCTTCCCCACGCCCTGCGAGTAGTGAGGCGGTTGTCAAGGCGGGAGGACCGGAGCAGAGAGGATTTTTTGCGGGCTGTAGAGAATTATTTGCTTACCGGTGGGCCGGTGACGAGGAGGCACCTCGACGGAGCGGCGGCCATCGGGGCAGGCGGTGGCGGGTGGCCACGGCGGCCGCGGCCCGGCGCAGGCGAGTACGGCTGGTGGCGGTGGCGGTGGCGCCGTTCGGACTGAGTTCTGTTTTTTCTTCTTGAGGGACGGACTGAGTTCTGTGACTGCGTCCCAAACGGCAGGCGACTGAGCCTCGTGGGCTTTCCAGAAACCTTTTCATTATGGGCTTTGGCTGGCCTAGCGTAAAAAATACGTATACTCTGAGTCGTCGTATATCTTTTCTTTGCGAGACACAATCGTCGTATCCTGGCCCAATATGCTCCTACTCCCTCCGTCCACAAATAAGTGTACATGCGGGATTTTCAAGACAAATTATGAAGTGAAGTGAAAAGTGCATTGGAAAGATGCATCTCTCCACTTTCATTATTTCACCTCCAATAAGCTAAGTGTTTGTAGAAAACAAGGAGAACATATGCTTAATATTATTGGGTTTGATTTCCGTGCGATGAGAGAGAAGCAATTAAAGTGTATTGGAAAGATAGGAGTACACTCTTTTGTGGACAAAGTCTAGAGGCTAGATGTCCACTTATTTGTGGACGGAGGGAGTATGCAGTTGTGCAGAAAGCCCAGTGCAATCGATTTTGTCTAACAATGTTTACTCGCGATACAGTTTTTCTTTCCAAACAATTTTAAGATAATCACCCATGGTTACTAAAAAAAAGATAATCACCCATCATCTACACATCAAAATGATGTATAAAGAATAGATGGTGGAACTCTTCAGAGACCATCCAGGCGCTAACAGGAGAACAAAGATGGTGGAACTCTTTGGTCAGGTGTCAGTTCAGGTTTTGTCCAAGGGAATGTAACCAAGTAGCTCATGAGTTGGCTAGATATAGTGTTTCTGAGTATATTTCTTGTAATTGGGTCGATGAACCTCCTAGCTTTCTTCTAGACAAACTTCTGAACGATGTAACTATTATTTGACTTGGAGGCAGCAAGTTCCAGACGCACTCTTTTCCTTACTAGGGTACCGAAGGGGACTGGAAGATTTTTAATGAGACGGCTTGCTGACCTAATATATAATGCTTTCAAAAAAAATGATGTATAAAGGATAAAATCATAATATTTTACTTGTATAGATAATCAGATCTCGCACCGACGCATCTTGCATGTGTCATGATATGCAAGAAATAACTTTTACAACAAAACAATTCTCCCAAAAATTTAATCCAAGCTAAGCTACATAAGAATTGAGTGAGTTCCACATTTTACCGCTAGGTAATTCATATGTGACACTAAGGGCATCTTCAGCTGATCCGATCTATTTTGGACACTTAGTGTGTCCATTTTATTTTGTATTGGTTGGGTCGCGGACAAAATACATCTGTGTCGCCCATGTTCGTTTGTGTTATAATCGAGATGCACAATAAACGAAGAGCGAAAAATAAAACACTGCAGGGGACATGAGATTTTAACGTGGAAAACCCTTGCAACACACAAGGGAAAAACCACGGCGCGCCCAGCAAAACTTCACTATTTCGGTGGTGTTTACAAACGCCATGGGTGTACAATGATGCGACAAAACCCTAGCGGCGGCTTACAAGGAATATATATAGACGGTGGCAACGATCCGTAGTGGGGCCTTCGCCCCCGCACCCCCTGTGCACCCTCGGGTGGGCTAACTTCAGAACCGCTTCGCTCAGCCCAAGCCTACCGGCGACGGGCCTCGCTCCGCTCGTCAGAAGTTAGCCTCTTCTTGGAATTTGGATCACGATATAACAGTTTGGGTCGAGGGCAAACCCATGGGCCAGACGCACTTTGGTTCGCGCCGCCTCTTTTTTCTTCAGTTTCACCCCATTGGCTCATAGAACAATAATGTTCCAGCCAAATTAATTTAAATAGTGTATAGCCAAATGATCTACATAGTTCACGATCATTATAGTCCAACAAATAAACAACATAGTTCAGAAGAAAAAAAAAAGATGAGATGAGTACGGGTTTCCTGGCAATGCCCACTGTGTTGGAGATATGCCCAAGAGGCAATAATAAAAGTGGTTAATATATATATTTATGTTTATGATAAATGTTTATATACCATGCTATAATTGTATTAACCGAAACATTGATACATGTGTTTTATGTAAACAAACAATAAGTCCCTAATAAGCCTCTTAACTAGCTTGTTGATTAATAGATGATTAGTTTCATAATCATGAACATTGGATGTTATTAATAACAAGGTTATATCATTATAGGAATAATGTAATGGACACACCCTATTAAGCGTAGCATAAGATCACGTCATTAAGTCACTACAAGAAATATGCTCACTGGTGACCCACCCTATTGGTCGTAGAAAAGGTCTTAGTAGTCCTTTCATGACCTTTTCTTGACCAAAAACAGTAGGTCACATACCGAGGGTCAGTAATTGCAAGTCACGACCTTTTTTCTAATTGGTCATGGACTTCTACGACCAAAACAGAAGGTCATGGGCCTATGACCAATTATTTTGGTCAAAGTCTATCTGCCCTGTCCACGTCAGCCAATCCTACGTGGCAGCAGATTCAGCCCGGTCCAATTCAGCATTCTAAATGGGCCGAGCCCAATTACTCAGCCTAGTGAGTTGTGTTTTCCAGGTCCATATGAGCTAGTTTTTTTTCAATTTTCCTGGGCCGCAGCCTTTTCCCTTTGGGCCTTGGCCTTTTTACAGTCCAACTGTTTTTTCAGATCTTGGCCTTTTTTACAACCAGTTTTGTTTTTTAGATTTATATAAAATGTTTTTAAGAATTTATCCATTAGAACTTTCACAGCCCATTTACTTGACCAGTATTTGGGCCGAGGCCTATTTAACCACTTCCAGCATTTGGGCCATGGCCAAGATTCACATAAAGATTTGAACTCAGAATTTAGAATTTTATCAAATACCACAATAAACTCAACAATAACATAAGACATACTTCAGCTTCTCACACATTCACATTATCACTTCCATCTTACTTTCATATCACAGGTTCAAAATTCTCACAGGTTCACATTATCACTTTCATCTCACAAGTTCACATCATCACATTCATCACAAATTCAAAATTCTCACAGGTTCACATCATCACATTCATCACAGATTCAAAATTCTCCAGCCAAAAAAGAGAGCCAACACAGAAGTTGAACAAATAGTTCTGTGAACTAGTCCAACACATGGCAAACTTGTTCACAGAACTACTGATCACATATGGCAGCTCAAGCCTAGTTACCAATAGCCCTAGCTCCAAAAAGAGCTATGAAGTGATTAAATTTCTCTTCCTGCTCCTGTGTCTTCTTCAGCAGCAGCTCATACTGCGCGTCGCGGGCAGCTTGTGCAGCATCAGATTCTTCCGATTTCTTCTTCAAAGCAGCAACCTCTTCTCGCATAGCTTCACCTTGCATTTTAGACCTTGCCAACTTGTCCTTGAGGTCACGAACATGGGCAGACATGGCAGTAGACTTGGTGGCGGATGACCTTGACTCCAGCCCGACATTCACCAAGAATGTGCTTGCAGGGCATTTCTCCTTCAACACTTGGCCAACAACTTGGACATCCGACATGGGATGTTGACCTTCAGGTACTGGCTGATTCATCCTCCTCTCCATCTCAGCCTTCATGAACAGATATTAGGTGCAATAGTATGAATCAAACAAGCCACAATTACATGACCATCAGTAATTAAGAAAACCAAACCAAGCGCCCAAGTTAAACTAGAAAGGCACATGTTTCAATCAAGTGTTTACAAAAACAGTATATTCAAGAAGCTGACACAAACAGCAAGTATCCCTGAGCATTGTCAACAATCTTTAAGGCAGAAGTACGTGACCAGCATTTGAAATGACTTACAATAGCAATCTTGGCTGTTTTTGTTGTTTTGTGTGGCCTTGAACAAGTCAAGCGCAGTCAGCTCCTCACCATTGCGCTCCTCCTTCTGAAATGTTATTGAACAAGAGTCAAACGGCAAGATTTCGAGAGAAAAGATACTTGGGCCTAATAAAGAGAAAATATGCATTGTCCTTACAGTGGCATAGATATGTGCTGCATAGGACCTAGAACCAGTTTTCTGCTGAAATTTCACCTTCAATCTATTCGCCTTGTTCGATTCACAGGTTTTCTACAAAAAGAAGACTGTTACCATGGGATAGCACTAAAAAACATGCCACAGATATACATCAAGGAAGACTAGATGATCACTTAGATGTGAACAAAAGCTGAGAGCATGTACATGCAAACATCATCAGATACATCAAAGACTGCATGCAATGAGACCAAGGGCAACATACCTTGTGTCGCTCTGTTGACCACAACTTCAGCAGCTCCTGCCATTGAGCATCCGGCAAGCCTTCCACGGGAGACTTGATGCTGAGGTCACCAGGTGCTGCGTTGTCGAAGAAGTCCTTTTTGATCTGGTGCCGCCTATTCTTTGATATTTTCTGCAGCTTCTCGGTGCACGCTTTTTTGATGGCCCGCGAGTTGGTGTCCATATCAAAATTTCCCTACAAGAAAGAAAACAATGAACGGGCATGATTAGCAGTCATATGAAAGTTGTAACAGGAAGAAAGAAAAACAATTCAGAAAAGAAGAAATTAACTTACTGCAACTTTGCCAATGTAGTCCTTAATTAGGTAACTTCACGGTGAAAGCAAATCTGGACATTGTCCCACCATCACTAGCTGACCTCTTCGCTTCCTCTATTAGCTCGGCATAGATTGTATTCTGTCCATCACCTTGTGGTTCAGACTCGTAGAGATCCTTAAACAGGTCAGGGATCCTGTCATCCTCATCCCCATCCTCCTCCACCAAATTAAAAGAATTCTCTAGCACAACATGATCATCTTCTAGATGCTCGCCGCCTTCATCAGCATGGTGTGCATCAGGTTGATGTCCAGGTTCAGCTCCAGGTTCAGCTCCAGGTTCAGCATGTAAAGGCTCCCCATGATGGATCCACCTATCGTAGGTGGCTGCCATCCCACGCAACAGCAGATGAGACTGTACATCTTGTAGAGTTTGTCGAGTACGGTTATTACAGCTGGGGCAAGGGCAAAGAATTTCAGCAGCCCCCGCAGCATTTCTGCGAGCAAACACTATGAACTCATCCACTCCCCTTAGGTGTTCATAGGAAAGCCTTCTAACTCCTTTTGTAATCCAGCTTCTGTCCATCTGCATGCAAAGGACCAGAAAATTGTTAGGATTCAATCGAAGATACTAAGAATCAAACCAAACCAAAAACTTCAGTAGCTAAGCTTGCACTGACATGGTAGTATAATTTTGCTCACAGACTGGCACCACAACCAGCAAACATGAGTATGATTCATCTATGCAACTTCCCAAAATAACCTGCAGCTCCTACCAAACAAGCTAGCTAGGCCACTAAACTAAAGAACATGGGCTGAAATCTAAAACAACGGGACAGTGAAGAAACCTGACAATTAAATCTACATAAATCTTATAGTACCTAAAATATTCTTGTAACAACTAAATCATAACATATCCATGCAGTTCCATCGTTCCCGATCCAAAAATGCACATTTTTTCATGTCCATGAGAGGGGAGAGAGGAGAGAGGAGATGACAGGAGAGGGGTGCAGACCTCGAGGGGTAGCCGAGGCGAACGACGAAGAGGAGTCCTTGCCGTGGCCGAGGCGAACGACGACGAGGAGTCCTTCCCGTGGCCGTGACCGCCGCTGGCTCCTGCCGTGGCCGAGGCGAACGACGACGTGCACCTTGCTCGACCGCTGCGCCGGAAGTACCACCGGCGTCCCCTCCGCCGGCCGACGCCACGCCCACCGCCGCCGCCCGATGCCACGCCCACCACCGCCGCCGCCGCCGGTCGTGGGTCGTGGGTCTGAGATGGGGATTCGAATTACATGTCGCGGTCTGAGATGGGGATTCGAACCCTACATGTTAGAAGGCAGAAAGAACCTATATTATCCCTACCTTACGCTGAAACATCAAACACACCGTCCTATCGCAGTGGTAGAACTACACAGCATCACGCGCTAGGTCGTGGGTTCGAGTCCCAGCTCCGCGCACATATTTTTGCAAAATAAAATCCACCCTCCCTGTGCTGTCAGGTCGTGGGCTGGCCCATTCCACCCTGCCTATGCTGTCATGTATGGGCTGGCCCATTCGGTTGAGGATAATGTCAGCCCAGAAAATAATCAGTGGGAAAAAAACATTGGCCCAATAAGTAGATATAGCCTGTCAATAGGGTCCCACATGTCAGTGGGTTCAAAGCAAGTCTATATGGTGACACGTAAGCAAAAAAAGACACATAGGCAGTGACACATAGGCGAGATTGCTGAGGTGTCTGCTTAGTCATGGCAACACATTACAATTTAAGACATTATTATTGGATCATGCGATCATCACCAATTAAATTGGTTGCAATAGTCTGGAATTAAGGTCGTGGATTACTTCTGTATATTTTATGACCAACTGGTCTAGGAAAATTATGTCCTTCCTGATAGAGAAGGTCATAATGCTATAGGGATTGTACTACATTTGTTTGAATAAAATGTTTCGCCAATTGCATGCGTCTAATCAAAAAAACTTTTCTTATTCGTCTTTTTCTATCTTCCCATTCATCTCCCATATGGCTTCTGACCAACTGGCTGGAGATGGTCGTAGATATATGACCAACACTATCATGGTCCTTAAGATAAAGGTCATTAGTTAGCATATTTCTTGTAGTGAGTTATTTGCTATAAGCTTTCGATACATAGTTACCTAGTCCTTATGACCATGAGATCATGTAAATCACTTATATTGGAAATGTACTTTGATTACATCAAACTCCACTGCGTAAATGGGTGGTTATAAAGGTGGGATTAAGTATCCGGAAAGTATGAGTTGAGGCATATGGATCAACAGTGGGATTTGTCCATCCCGATGACGGATAGATATACTTTGGGCCCTCTCGGTGGAATGTCGTCTAATGTCTTATAAGCATATGAATAAGTTCATAAGAGACCACATACCACGGTACGAGTAAAGAGTACTTGTCAGGAGATGAGGTTGAACAAGGTATAGAGTGATACCAATGATCAAACCTCGGACAAGTAAAATATCGCGTGACAAAGGGAATTGGTATCGTATGTGAATGGTTCATTCGATCACTAAGTCATCGTTCAATATGTGGGAGCCATTATGGATCTCCAGATCCCGCTATTGGTTATTGGTCGGAGAGAGTTCTCAACCATGTCTACATAGTTCGCGAACCGTAGGGTGACACACTTAAGGTTTGATGTTGTAATAGTAGAACTTGAATATGGAATGGAGTTCGAAGTTTTTGTTCGAAGTCTCGGATGGGATCCCGGACATCACGAGGAGTTCCGGAATGGTCCGGAGAATAAGATTCATATATAGGAAGTCATTTTATAAGTTTGAAAATGATCCGGTGCATTTATGGAAGGTTCTAGAAGGTTCTAGAAAAGTCCGGAAGAAATCACTAAGGAAGGAAGAGTCCCGGAGGGACTCCACCTCCATGGCCGGCCAACCCTAGAGGGGAGTCCAAGGTGGACTCCACCAAGGGGCCGGCCACCCCTTCATGGAAGGGTGGGAATCCCACTTGGGTGGGTGTCCCACCTTGGGTAGGTTTCCCTACTACATGGAAGGTTTTGGTTCGGGTCTTATTCGAAGACTTGTAGTCCAACACTTGGGGTTCCACCTATATAATGAGGGGCATAGGGGAGGGGGCCGGCCACCACAAGCCCATAGCTTGGCCGCACCCCATAGTGGCCGGCCACCCCTCCCAAACCCTAGCCGCCCCACCTCTCCACTCCCTCCCGCAACGCTTAGCGAAGCTCCGCCGAGATCTCCATCGCCACCGCCACCACGTCGTCATGCTGCCGGGGTTCAAGGAGGAGCTACTACTTCCGCTGCCCGGGGAACGGGAGAAGGACGTCGTCTTCATCAACACCGAACGTGTGACCGAGTACGGAGGTGCTTCCCGATCGTGGCACCGTGATCAAGATCTTCTACGCGTTTGCAAGCGGCAAGTGATCGTCTACCGCAGCAACAAGAGCCTCATCTTGTAGGCTTTGGAAATCTTCAAGGGCGAGTCTCGATCATCTCCTCGTTGCTCCCGTCTTCTAGATTGCATCTTGGCTTGGATTGCGTTCTCGCGGTAGGAAATTTTTTGTTTTCTATGCAACGTATCCCTACACACTGATGCTCAATTAAATTTGCTTCAAGTTGACTGTAAGTGTGATGATCATGAATCCCATGATTGCACATGGAGGAACTCCTCAAACATTGATGGCCCTGACTAGCACACAACCAAATCGCCCTGAAATTATCACCCTTGGCCAAGGCATTCACCATGCTTATCCTCAACAACCATGTTGTGTATAATCACACAAGCATTCAAATCACATCCCACATGGTCTCATCTCTCCATGTTCTAGCATGATGCCGAACAAATATCCCATCGAGATTGGAGCATACCAAATGCCCGCTCCACATCCTTCCTACAAGCCTCTTGTTGTTGGCAAACCTCTTTTTTTGCTGATTTAGGTGCATGGATTGTCTTCACAAGTGTGGACCAGTTAGGATAGATGCTATCATCTAGATAATAGGTCTTGTTGTATGTATGGCCATTGATCTCATAGTGAACCATAAAAGCATTGTCTTCCGTAAGCCAAGAGAATACCCGAGAACGTTGGAGCATGTTGATGTCATTGTGGGAATTTGTCGTGCCAAAGAAAGAGTGTCAAATCCATAGATCCAAAATAGAGCACAACGTGCTATTGGTGAAGCCAAGAAGAATCCTTCCCTACCATATGTGAAGATCCCTCCGGTGGTGATCCCGGCGAAGTTTCCCCCTCCAATCTTCTCGACAGCAACCTCCACTTTCGTGTTTCTGTGTTTGTGCAGCACTCTCCTCCCGAGAACTTTTCGGGGCCATATATATAGTGATTGTTAGGGTAAAATACGTCGGTGGGCGACAGAATCAGGGAAACGGGCGACTGATGGCTGAAAGAGCCTGGGTGGCGCGCCCTCCCTTGTTGAGCGTGCCACCTGGACTCTTTCGGCCCTCGGGCCTATCCAGGTGTGCTTCTAGGGCCCATGGTGGTTCTCCCGATGAAAAGATGATGCTCCAAAAATCCTAGATCAATTTGACTATGTATAGGTCTCTGGAAGTGAAAAATACGCAAAACAGGTTTTCCCTGTTCTGCAGAGTTATAACCCAAATAAAGGGGATCATTGGTAAATCCCCGTAAATTAATGTAAAACATGGTATTATCATCATATATGTTGCAAATATGTGGAAATTCAATATGATAAAGGATAAAGTTCATGTATGCATTTTACATGCATCATCAAGACCTCTGACTAATTTGTTACAAAAGGAAGTTGGGTCTAAGTTTGATGAAAATTATCTTAGTGATTTTAACATTATTAAACAAGCTCTCTTTAAAACTACAACGATAAAACCATCCGGTTGGAGAAAACCATTTGAGTTACTTTGCGAGGCTGATGACCCACAAGTATAGGAGGTGTATCGTAGTATCTTCGATAAGTAAGAATGTCGATCCCAACGAGGAGCAGAAGGTGTTGACAAGCAGTTTCGATGAAGGATTCACTGTAAATGCTCACAGACAAGTATTCAAGGGGTTTTGATGTAACAGATGAATAAAGTACGAGTAAGTAAGTGCGAGAGAAATAATTGCAGCGAGTGGCCCAATCCTTTTTAGCACAAAGGACAAGCCGGTTTGTTTACTTATAATGACCAAACGTTCTTGAGGACACACGGGGATTTTAGTCTAGTGCTTTCGCTTCATACAACTAATTAATCTTCATTGTTTTGATAAGTGTTGTGTGGGTGAACCTATGCTAATGCACCACCCTTCCTAGGACTAATACATACTTGTGATTATACCCCTTGCAAGCATCCGCAACTACAAGAAAGTAATTTAGATAAATCTAACCAGCCTTAAACTCGAGATCCTGCGATCCCTCTTGCATCGATATACCAACGGGGGCTCAGGTTTCTGTCACTCCGGCACCCCGCAATTAGCAACCGAATACAAGATGCACTCCCCTAGGCCCATAAATGGTGAAGTATCGTGTAGTCGACGTTCACACGACACCACTAGAAGAATGACACCACAACTTAAATATCATAACATTGAATATTACTCAACCATAGTTCACTACTAACATTTAGACTTCACCCATGTCCTCAAGAACTAAACGAACTACTCACGAGACATCATATGGAATACAATCAGAGGTGATATGATGATGAATAACAATCTGAACATAAACCTTGGTTCAACGGTTTCACTCAATAGCATCAATAACAAGTAGAAAACAACATCGGGAGAGTTTCCCTATCAAACAATCAAGATCCAACCCAAATCGTTACAGCGGTGACGAGGTGCAGCGGTGTGATGGCGGTGTAGATGGTGGAGATGATGATGATGATGATGATGATGGAGATGATGTCCAGCTCGATGACGATGGCGATGGCGTCGATTTCCCCCTCCGGAGGGAATTTCCCCGGATTCCGCCCCCGGAGAGCTCTTTTCTCTCTGGTGTTCTCCGCCCCGAGGCCAACTCTTCGTGAGGTACCCTCTCGTGGCTTAGGTTTTCGGGACGAAGGCATACGCGAAGAAAAGGAGGCGAGAGGGGCTGTGGGGCCACACACCACAAGGTGGCGCGGCCAGGCCATGGGCCGCGCCGCCTATGGTCTGGGCCCACCTTGGGTCCAGCTGGCTCCCCCTTCTGGCTTCCTTCGTCATCTGGAAAAATAGGATTTTTGGTATAATTTCCTTCCAGAGTTGATCTTCCGAAATATTGCGTTCTGACGGTGCTTTTTCCAGCAGAATCCTGGCTCCGGTGCTTGATCCTCCAATAATCATGAAATATGCAAAATAGATGAAATAACATAAGTATTGTGTCCAAACATGAAATATATCAATGACTAACAGCAAATTATGGTATAAAATAGTGATGCAAAATGGACGTATCAACTCCCCCCAAGCTTAGACCTCGCTTGTCCCCAAGCGAAACTGAGCTCGATAAACAAGACCACATGTTTATGGAGTGAAGAGTCGATAAATAAAATACGGACAAGAAGCATCATATTCATTCACACAAGACATTCTAGTAAACAACTTCCTCATATAAATCAACTTGAAATAAGTAAAGAGAAATCACAAGTAAAGGTGCATAGGAAATCATAGATGGTTATGGCAAACTTTGTTCTTGGTCAGAGAACTACTAACGGATTGCTCTTATTTAATAAGCAAGGCTTTCATATTAGAATTTATATAGCAGGGCTTTCATTCTCGATCATAACAATCTCTTCATAATCATTGATAACTTTCAAAGTCATATTCATTCAGATAAAATATGTACTAAACAAGAAAGTATAAATGACATGATTAACTGAATCATAGCATAAATGGTTGGTTCACAACAACTCAATTGCTTGCTTGAGATAGAGGGAAATAGGTTTACTGACTCAACATAAAAGTAAAAGATAGGCCTTCGCAGAGGGGCAGGGATTAAATCATGTGCTAGAGCTTTTCAAGTTTTGAAATCATATAAAGAGCATAAAAGTAAGGTTTTGAGCGGTGTTTGTTGTTGTCAACGAATGGTAGCGGGCACTCCCCCATGCCAAACGAACCTTCCAAGAGCGGCTCCCATGAGGGACGACATCTCTACCAGCAAGGTAGATCATCCCCCTTCTCTTTTGTTTACACATGTATTTTAGTTTTATTATGGATGACACCCCCCCCCAAACCTTGGCTTTCTCAATCCATGGCTAACCGAATCCTCGGGTGCCTTCCAACATTCACATACCATGGAGGAGTGTCTATTGCAAAATTAAGTTGCTTACTGATAAATCAGGGCAAAACATGTGAAGAGAATTATTAATGAAAGTTATTAATTGGGGCTGGGAACCCCGTTGCATTGCAAAATTATTGGATAAGCGGATGTGCCACTAGTCCATTGGTGAAAGTCCGCCCAACAAGATTGAAAGATAAAACACCACATACTTCCTCATGAGCTATAAAACATTGACACAAATAAGGAGTAGTATAGTTTGAATTATTTAAAGGTAGCACATGAAGTATTTACTTGGAGTGGCGCAAAATACCACATAGTAGGTAGATATGGTGGACACAAATGGCATGGGTTTGGTCTAAGGTTATGGATGTATGAGAAGCATTCCCTCTCAATACAGGTCTTTGGCTAGCAAGGTTTGATAGCAAGCATAAAGGTTGAAGGAAACAAACAAATATACATATGATAGAAACAATCATGCATCTTTCTCATAAGCACAAACAATTTTAACTTCAGAATACTAAACTCATTAGCAAAAAGATACTAGAGTAATATATTTACATGTATTTCCCTTTTCTATTTGAACATCAAGATGTTGTTGCTATTGACCAATGCTAAGTTTGCCAAAACCAAATAGATTTACTTGATGCTCCCAAAGTGATATCAATACTAATGTCAAGAGTGATCATATAATAGAGATTGCAAACTAAAATAAGGTGTGCAAAAAGTAAATGATAAGACTTCTCATTAATATTCCATAACGATAACTCACACCAACGGATACATAGATAACTAACTAAGAGAGATACTTCCACATTGCAAACTATTCCATATGATAACTTCCTGTTACCTGCCAAAACCCACCGGCGGGCAATGGTTAAGCAACACGAAGAGCCGGGAGGCTCCCAAGGCCGCTTAGTGGACCCTGGCACCTCGCGTCGTCCCGCAAGTCTTCCACCACGTCCTGGTTGCTAGGGCGTGCCACCTGACCTAGACCCGATCAGGGAGGTGTTAGATTGCTTCGATTGTTCCTGCATGGTAGACACGTAAACATTAAATACGAGCCCTATCGGCTCTCGGGTTGCCCTGTGGATCGGCTCAAAGAGCCGATCGCCCCATGGTTCACGTTGGATTTGCAATGACATGGGGATCCTGCTTGATCAAAACAAAGCTAAACCGATCTACGACAGTTTAGGGTTTTCACCGCATAACCGGAACGTCCTACGCGTAGTCGGGCCTAGCAGATACGGAAGATGATGCAAACTACCCCTACAAGAGGCCTAAAAACCAACATTACGTTAATTCCCGGAACATCCCTTGTAGGAACGGTAAACAACACCTAACGCACTCCCGGATCCTCCGACCCCAGCATAAGGCCTAACTATGCAGATATTAAACTAATCCTTGCGGAACAAGGAGCAACTATGACAGATCGGATCTACTAAGTAACGAACAAGCAAGATGCTGCCCTTACACCCAGATAGGTGTAAGGGCAGCTAGGTGTCGAGGGACGGCATTGCCACGCAGATATGCACGAGAAAGCACCAATGCAAGCCCCTAAAGACCTAATGATAAGTAGTGCTGCTCGCCATCAACAACGCTTCAGCACGAGCAGCACAAGGTAGACGAATAAACGTATACTGCCTAGATCGCGAGATGCGATCTAGGCAGCATGATGCTTACCCGGAAGAAACCCTCGAAGGAAGGGGTGGCGATGCGCCTGATTTGTGTTTGTTGTGAATGTGATTGTCCTCCTTTCTCGATAACCCTAGATACATATTTATAGTCCAAGGGACTTTCTAATTGAGGCGTGCACCTAACCGTGCACGGGCCAGACTCTATCTGTTAATTCTAATCACGATGCGATCTACTATATTACAGATACATGGGCAATCTAGCCCAAACTCTTAGCGCAAGGCCGCTTCAAAGATGCTCCACGTGTAATCTTCAAAGCCCATCTTCACTTACGGCCCATCTCCTGATTTGGCCAAAATCGGGTGATAACACATGCCCCCTGGTTTTGGTAATGATAATTTCAAAACCACTCTGTGTTCTTCGAAGGGTCATGTCGTGGCAGAGCAGAACCATCACAGTATTCTTCATCATGATGACTTGCCCTCTCAACTTCTCTGCACGATTTAACAGTTTTGGCATCATGTCCTCGAGAACCGTCATGGCATTAAATCTTCACCGCATCCCCTTTATTTATCTATGCCGGACGGTTCGCCACTTCATCCCCTTGCTCTGTTCTGTCCACCAGTACCAAAAAACCCTCTTCCCCTGCAGCAATGTCTTCCTCTTCTTCTACCTCCTCAGGCCTTGATGCGCGTAGATGTACACGTCCGTTGGGAACCCCAAGAGGAAGGTATGATGCGCACAGTGGCAAGTTTTCCCTCAGAAAGAAACCAAGGTTTAATCGAACCAGGAGGAGCCAAGAAGCACGTTGAAGGTTGATGGTCGCGAAATGTGATGCGGCGCAACACCAGGGATTCCGGCCAACTAGGAACCTGCACAACACAACCAAAGTACTTTGCCCCAACGAAAGTGAGGTTGTCAATCTCACCGGCTTGCTGTAACAAAGGATTAAACGTATCGAGTGGAAGATGTTTGCAAAGAAAACAAGAAAACAAGTATATTGTATGCTATGGAAAGAATAGGACCGGGGTCCACAGTTCACTAGAGGTGTCTCTCCCATAAGATAAAAGCATGTTGGGTGAACAAATTACAGTCGGGCAATTGACAAATAGAGAAAGGCATAATAATGCATATACATGACATGGTAAATATAGTGAGATTTAATCCAGCATTACGACAAAGAACATAGACCGCCATCCAACTGCATCTATGCCTAAAAGTCCACCTTCAGGTTATCGTCCGAACCCCCTCCAGTATTAAGTTGCAAAGCAACAGACAATTGCATTAAGTATTGTGCGTAATGTAATCAATAACTACATCCTTAGACATAGCATCAATGTTTTATCCCTAGTGGCAACACATCACAACCTTAGAACTTTCACTGTCCCAGGTATCAATGAAGGCATGAACCCACTATCGAGCATAATTACTCCCTCTTGGAGTTAGAGTAAAAACTTGGCCAGAGCCTCTACTAATAACGGAGAGCATGCAAGATCATAAACAACACATGAACAATAGATTGATAATCACCATAATCATAGTACTCTCTATCCATCGGATCCCGACAAACACAACATATAGAATTACATATAGATGATCTTGATCATGTTAGGCAGCTCACAAGATCTAACAATGAAGCACAACAAGGAGAAGACGACCATCTAGCTACTGCTATGGACCCATGGTCCAGGGGTGAACTACTCACTCATCACTCGGAGGCGATCATGGCGATGAAGAGTCCTCCGGGAGATGAATCCCCTCCGGCAGGGTGCCGGAGGCGATCTCCGAATCCCCCGAGATGGGATTCGCGGCGGCGGCGTCTCGTGGTTTTCCGTATCGTGGCTCTCGGACTGGGGTTTCGCGACGGAGCTTTAAGTAGGCGGAAGGTCAACGCGAGGGGCCACACGAGGGCCCAGGGGCAGGTCGGCGCGGCCAGGGCTGGGCCGCGCCGGCCTCCCTCCTGGCCGCCTCGTGGCCCCACTTCGTTAGGTCTTCGGTCTTCTGGAAGCTTCGTGCAAAAATAGGACCCTGGGCGAAAGTTTCGTCCAATTCCGAGAATATTTCTTTACTAGGATTTCTGAAACCAAAACCGCAGAAAACAGAACTGGCTCTTCGCATCTTGTTAATAGGTTAGTTCCGAAAATGCATAAATATGACATATAATGTGCATAAAACATGTAGGTATCATCAATAAAGTAGCATGGAACATAAGAAATTATCGATACGTTGGAGACGTATCAGCATCCCCAAGCTTAGTTCTGCTCGTCCCGAGCAGGTAAAACGATAACAAAGATAATTTCTGAAGTGACATGCCATCATAATCTTGATCATACTATTTGTAAACATATGTAATGAATGCAGCGATCAAAGCAAAGGTAATGACATGAGTAAACAACTGAATCATATAGCAAAGACTTTTCATGAATAGTACTTCAAGACAAGCATCAATAAGTCTTGCATAAGAGTTAACTCGTAAAGCAATAAATCAAAGTAAAGGTGTTGAAGCAACACATAAGAAGATTAAGTTTCAGCGGTTGCTTTCAACTTGTAACATGTATATCTCATGGATATTGTCAACATAAAGTAATATAACAAGTGCAATATGCAAGTATGTAGGAATCAATGCACAGTTCACACAAGTGTTTGCTTCTTAAGGTGGAAGGAGATAGGTAAACTGACTCAACAATAAAAGTAAAAGAATGGTCCTTCGCAGAGGAAAGCATCGATTGGTATTTGTGCTAGAGCTTTTATTTTGAAAACATGAAACAATTTTGTCAACGGTAGTAATAAAGCATATGAGTTATGTAAATTATATCTTACAAGTTGCAAGCCTCACGCATAGTATACTAATAGTGCCCGCACCTCGTCCTACTTAACTTGGACTACCGGGTCTTCGCATGCCATGTTTCAACCAAGTGTCACAAAGGGGTACCTCCATGCCGCCTGTACAAAGGTCCAAGGAGAATGCTCGCATTTCGGATTTCTCGCTTTTGATTATTCTCAACTTAGACATCCATACCGGGACAACATGGACAACAGATAATGGACTCCTCTTTAATGCATAAGCATGTAGCAAAGTTATTATTCTCATATGAGATTGAGGATATATGTCCAAAACTGAAACTTCCACCATGGTTCATGGCTTTAGTTAGCGGCCCAATGTTCTTCTCTAACAATTTTGCATGCTCCAACCACTAAAATGATAGACCTTCAGACAAGACGGACATGCATAGCAACTCACATGATATTCAACAATAGTTGATGGCGTTCCCCAGAAACATGGTTATCGCACAACAAGCAACTTAATAAAATATAAAGTGCATAAGTACATATTCAATACTACGATAGTTTTTAAGGCTATTTTGTCCCATGAGCTATATATTGCAAAGGTGAATGATGGAATTTTAAAGGTAGCACTCAAGCAATTTACTTTGGAATGGCGTAAATACCATGTAGTAGGTAGGTATGGTGGACACAAATGGCATAGTAGTTGGCTCAAGGATTTTGGATGCATGAGAAGTATTCCTCTCGATACAAGGTTTAGGCTAGCAAGGTTATTTGAAGCAAACTCAAGGATGAACAAGTGCAGCAAGACTCACATAAAAGACATATTGTAAACATTATAAGACTCTACACTGTCTTCCTTGTTGTTCAAAACTCAATACTAGATATTATCTAGACCTTAGAGAAACCAAATATGCAAATCAAATTTTAGCAAGCTCTATGTATTTCTTCATTAATGGGTGCAAAGCATATGATGCAAGAGCTTAAACATGAGCACAACAATTGCCAAGTATCACATTATCCAAGACATTTTTAGAATTACTACATGTAGCATTTTCCAATTCCAACCATATAACAAATTAACGAAGAAGAAACTTCGCCTTGAACATTATGAGTAAAGCCTAAGGACACATGTGTCCATATGCAACAGCGGAGCGTGTCTCTCTCCCACAAAGTGAATGCTAGGATCCATCTTATTCAAACAAAAACAAAAACGAAACAAACCGACGCTCCAAGTAAAGAACACCGATGTGATCGAATAAAAATATAGTTTCAGGGAGGAACCGATGATGTTGTCGATGAAGAAGGGGATGCCTTAAGCATCCCCAAGCTTAGACACTTGAGTCTTCTTAAAATATGCAGGGATGAACCACGGGGCATCCCCAAGCTTAGAGCTTTCACTCCTCTTGATCTTAGTATATCATTCTCCTCTCTTGACCCTTGAAAACTTCCTTCACACCAAACTTCAAGCAAACTCATTAGAGGGTTAGTGCAATTAATAATTCACACATTCAGAGGTGACACAATCATTCTTTACACTTCTGGACATAATGCTACTGGACATTAATGGATCAAAGAAATAAATCCAACATAGCAAAAGAGGCAATGCGAAATAAAAGGCAGAATCTGTCAAAAACAGAACAGTCCGTAAAGACGAATTTATAAATGGCACCAGACTTGCTCAAATGGAAAAACTCAAAACTAATGAAAGTTGCGTACATATCTGAGGATCACGCTCGTAAATTGGCAGATTTTTTCGAATTTTCTACAGAGAATTATGCCCAGATTCGTGACAGACAGCAATGCTGTTTCTGTGCAGCGATCCCAAATATAACATCAACTTTGACATAGAAACTTTACTTGGCACAAAAACTTGATAAGGAGAGGTTGCTACTGTAGTAAACAACTTCCAAGACTCAATAAAACAAAAAATTACAGAAAAACATGGGTTGTCTCCCATAAGCGCTTTTCTTTAACGCCTTTCGGCTAGGCGCAGAAGTGCAAATCAAGTAACATCGAGAGTAGAAGCATCAACATCATTACCAGGGGTGTTGGGAGTTTTCTCAACCAAGCATAGTATATTTGATATATAAGTTTTAGCGCCTCCCTTTTCATTAGTCTTAGGCTTGCTACTCTCATCGAACAAATTTTCAGGAACAAGCCAAGCATAGTTATTTTCTAATGCATCATTCATAGCTAGGAGTTTACATGGTATTGGTGCTTTGATTTCCCCACCATCATTAATGTTATTAGTGTACATTATTCTATCCATGTCCATTTTTTCAAGGAGACCAATAAAATTGGTATGAGAACCTAGCATATTAAATTTAGCAAAAACCTTTCTAGCCTCTCTTGCTAGACCACCAAATTCTCTAAGAAGGGTTTCTAAAACAAAATCTTTCTTTTCCCCTTCTTCCATATCACCAAGTGTAAGAAACATGTGTTGGATTATAGGATTGAGATTAACAAATTTAGTTTCCAACAAGCGAACTAAAGCAGCAGCAGCAATTTCATAGGTAGGTGCAAGTTCTACCAAGTGTCTATCTTCAAAATCTTCAGTAATACTAACATGATTGAAAAATTCTTCTATATTATTTCTCCCAACTATGGACCCACGTCCTACCGGTATGTCCTTTGTGGTGAAATTAAAAGGAAACATGATGCAATAAGCAAAAAGTAAACTAGGCAAATAAGGTAAAGACGAGTAACTAATTTTTTTGTGTTTTCGATATAGAGAGCAAGACAAAATAAAGTAAAACTAGTAACTAATTTTTTGTGTTTTGATTTAGTGCAGCAAACAAAGTAGTAAATAAAATAAAGCAAGACAAAAACAAAGTAAAGAGATTGAGAAGTGGAGACTCCCCTTGCAACGTGTCTTGATCTCCCGAACGGCGCCAGAAAGTGCTTGATGCGCCGTAGATGTACACGTCCGTTGGGAACCCCAAGAGGAAGGTATGATGCGCACGGTGGCAAGTTTTCCCTCAGAAAGAAACCAAGGTTTAATCGAACCAGTGAGGAGCCAAGAAGCACGTTGAAGGTTGATGGTCGCGAAATGTGATGCGGCGCAACACCAGGATTCCGCCAACGTAGAACCTCGCACAACACAACCAAAGTACTTTGCCTCAACGAAAAAACAGTGAGGTTGTCAATCTCACCGGCTTGTGTAACAAAGGATTAAACATATCGAGTGGAAGATGTTTGCAAAGAAAACATTAAACAAGTATATTGTATGCTATGGAAAGAATAGGACCGGGGTCCACAGTTCACTAGAGGTGTCTCTCCCATAAGATAAAAGCATGTTGGGTGAACAAATTACGGTCGGGCAATTGACAAATAGAGAAAGGCATAATAATGCATATACATGATATGGTAAATATAGTGAGATTTAATCCAGGCATTACGACAAAGAACATAGACCGCCATCCAACCGCATCTATGCCTAAAAAGTCCACCTTCAGGTTATCGTCCGAACCCCCTCCAGTATTAAGTTGCAAACAACGGACAATTGCATTAAGTATTGTGCGTAATGTAATCAATAACTACATCCTTAGACATAGCATCAATGTTTTATCCCTAGTGGCAACAGCACATCACAACCTTAGAACTTTCTGTCACTGTCCCTGTATCAATGAAGGCATGAACCCACTATCGAGCATAATTACTCCCTCTTGGAGTTAAGAGTAAAACTTGGCCGAGCCTCTACTAATAACGGAGAGCATGCAAGATCATAAACAACACATGAACAATAGATTGATAATCACCATAATCATAGTACTCTCTATCCATCGGATCCCGACAAACACAACATATAGAATTACATATAGATGATCTTGATCATGTTAGGCAGCTCACAAGATCTAACAATGAAGCACAACAAGGAGAAGACGACCATCTAGTTACTGTGCTATGGACCCATGGTCCAGGGGTGAACTACTCACTCATCACTCCGAACGATCATGGCGATGAAGAGTCCTCCGGAGATGAATCCCCTCTCCCGGCAGGTGCCTGAGGCGATCTCCAATCCCCCGAGATGGGATTCCGGCGGCGGCGTCTCGTAAGGTTTTCCGTATCGTGGCTCTTGCGGGGGTTTCGCGACGGAGCTTAAGTAAGGTGAAGTCAACGCGAGGGGCCACACGAGGGGCCCGGGGCAGGTCGGGCGCGGCCAGGCCTCGGCCGCGCCGGCCTCCCTCCCCGCTCGCCTCGTGGCCCCACTTCGTTAGGTCTTCGGTCTTCTGGAAGCTTCGTGCAAAACCTGGGCGAAAGTTTCGTCCAATTCCGAGAATATTTTTACTAGATTTCGAAACCAAAAACAGCGTAAAACAGGGAAGCGTTCTTCGGCATCTTGTTAATAGGTTAGTTCCGAAAATGCATAAATATGACATATAATGTGCATAAAACATGTAGGTATCATCAATAAAGTAGCATGGAACATAAGAAATTATCGATACGTTGGAGACGTATCAGGCCTCTCCCTCCAATCCTCGCCAAAGAATGAAGACGACCTCCACTCCAGGGCGAACCCCATCTCCTCCGACAAGGAGGAGAAAAAAGTAAAGAAGGAAGAGGCCTCCTCCTCCGCCAGGTACCCGCCGACGAAGCGCTCCCGCATGTGGGCGGACAGCGAGGACGATGATGACGACGAGGAAGGAGAAGAAGAGGAGGAGGATGATTCCTCCTCTTCCGCTGGGTATCCGCCGACAAAGCGTTTCCGCGCTTGGGCGGACAGTGAGGATGATGACGATGACGAGGAAGAAGAGGCTCCAGCCGAAGACCTGGGTAGCAGCGACGAGGAAGTCTCCGGAAGCAGCGTCGACGGCGGCTCCGGCGCCGACGATGAGGCCAGCGAGGATTAGCTCTGTAGAATTAGTAGTCCCTGAGCAATCGGCTCTTCTTTTGTTCTTCCTTTCTTGAGCAATCGGCTCTTCATTGTAAAAATCCTCTCTTATTAATGAAGAAAATTTCTCTCAATCACCTTTGCTTTCTTGTCAATTTGGCCGATTGTTCAACGAAGTCATTGCTCAAAGAGCCGATGGCAAAGCATCGGCCTGCATTCCAAACGCAATTCAAGGCGCAAATTGCCTTTCACGGTCAAACAGATACGGACCATGTTCAAACTATCCTTCAACCTCTAGAGTCGATGACCGTGCATCGGCTTTTTTATTTTTGTTTCTGCGGCCGATTTCATACATCGGCCCCCATTTTATTCTTTACTGGCCGATTTGTGTATCGGCCTCCATATCTTACTGTCCATCATCCCACATACTTGGGAAATACTTCTTGAGATGCTGGCCATTGACGGCTACTGGGAACTTCACGCCATCCAACTGCTCGAGCATGTACGCATTCCCCTTCAAAACTTGGACAACTTTGTACGGGCCATGCCAATTTGGAGACCATTTACCATACATTTTATCGTCCCCAACGGCAATACAGCTTCCCATACCAGATCATCAACTTGGAACTCTTTTGGCTTCACTTTCTTATTATATGCACGAGCCACCTTGGCTTTGTTCTCCTTGATTTTCTCAAGTGACCATAGTCTAAGTTCCGTCGCATCCTCAATGCTGTCACTCATCAGGGCTGCATATTCTTCAGCAGTTAAATCATTCTGAAACGTGACCCGTCTTGACCCCGCCTTAACTTCCCAGGGTAACACAGCTTCTTGTCCATAGACCAGCTGGTACGGGGTGGTTTTTATTGCTCCATGACACGACATGCGGTAAGCCCACAACGCCTCTGACAACACCTCATGCCATCGTTTAGGGTGCTCGTCGATTTTCCTCTTGATCAGCTTGATCAAGCTTTTGTTGGATGCTTCAGCCTGCCCGTTTGCTTGAGCATAATATGGAGACGATCGGATTAACTTGATCCCCATGTCATCGCAGAACTTTTTCATCTCTTTCGAAACGAAGACCGAACCTCCATCGGTCGTAATAGTTTGGGGAATCCCGAATCTATGAATGACATGTTCCAACACGAAATTGATAACGTCTTCCGATGCTACTTTCTTCATAGGGACCGCCTCCACCCATTTCGTGAAGTAATCTGTAATGGCCAGAACCCATCTATGGCCCTTGCTCGATGCAGGATGAATTTCTCCGATCATATCCATACCCCAACCTCGGAATGGCCAAGGTTTGATGATAGGATTCATTGCTGATGCGGGTACCATCTGAATGCTCCCAAACTTCTGACATGCTTGACACCCTTTATAATACTGGAAGCAATCTTCAAGCATGGTAGGCCAATAAAATCCCGAGCGCCTAATCAGCCACTTCATCTTATGAGCCGACTGGTGAGTTCCACAAGCACCCTCATGCACCTCGTGCAAGAGCCGATTGGACTCGGCTGGTCCCAAACATTTGAGAAGTAATCCTTCCAATGTTCTATAAAACATGTCATCGCCAATCAGTACGTACTTCATGGCTCTGTATCTTATCCGTTTAGGTGCCCCCCGAGCCGGATCCTTCAAGTAATTGAAGATATCGGCTCTCCAATCATCTGGTTCCAGGAATTGCACTTGAAAATCGGCTTCACCTGCTACATCCTTGTAGCCTGACGCCGTTTGTGCGAGATCGTTTGCCTCGGTATTTTGCGACCTTGGGATCCAATTGAAGTTTATATACCTGAACTGTGCCATCAGCTCACGGCATTGTACCCATAATGGGAAGAGTGACTCGCTCTCGCACTTGTATTCTTCTGTGAGCTGAGAAATCACCAATTTGGAATCTCCGAAGATCTCAACTGCTTCAGCCCCAGCTTCCAGGAGTAACTCCATTCCCTTGCAGATCGCTTCGTACTCAGCCACATTGTTGGTGCAAGGGTCAGCCAACCTGATAGAGAAGGAGTATGTTGCCCCCCGAGGCGACACGAGTAGCACGCCGATGCCGCAACCATCCTCACAAACCGATCCATCGAAGAACATGGCCCATGCACGCACAGATAGTGCTGCTACGTCCGTGTTTATTCGTTCAGCAATCAGATCTGCTAGCGCCTGTCCCTTGACTGCCTTCGCCGGTTGATACCGGATTTCAAACTCCGATAATGCAAACATCCATTTGCCGAGTCGGCCTTTTAATACAGGAGCCGACAACATGTGCTTGATGACATCCGATTTGCATATGACGATGATTTCTGCTGACACCAGGATGTGCTGGATCTTGGTGCAGGTAAAAAATAGACAGAGGCACAACTTCTCAATTTCAGGGTACCTTGTTTCTGCATCCAACATCCTTCTGCTGAGGTAGAAAACCACTTTTTCCAGGCCATCATAAACCTGCACCACCACTGATGCGATGGAGGTGTCAGCCACTGATAAGTAAATGTAGAACGGCCTGTCTTGCTGCGGCGGAACTAACACAGGTGTGGCTTGGGTATTCCTTAATATCGTCAAATGCTTGTTGTTGCTCTGCCCCCCAGCGAAACTCCTCATCAGACTTGATTTTAACCAATCCCATGAACGGCTCAATTCGTCCTGACAGGTTGGAGATAAACCTTCTGACGAAATTAATTTTGCCGATGAGACATTGGAGCTCCTTCTTTGTGGTGGGCGGCTTCATCGTTCGCACTGCCTCTTGACTCTTCAGGCCGATCTCAATCCCGCGCTCGTGAACCAAGAACCCTAGGAACTGACCGGCCGTCACACCGAAGGCGCACTTCTTTGGATTCATTCTCAGTCCGAACTTCCGAGTTCGGTCCAGGACTTGTCGCAAATCCTCTAAGTGTCCGTTCGTCGCAACGGACTTTACCACCACGTCGTCGATGTAAATCTCCACCAATTTGCCAATTAGATCATGGAAGATGTAGTTCATGGCTCTTTGGTATGTTGCGCCGGCGTTCTTCAGTCCAAACGTCATGACCACATATTCAAACAAGCCCACCGAGCCTGGCACTCTGAATGCGGTCTTGTGTATATCTTCCGGAGCCATGAAAATTTGGTTGTAGCCGGCATTGCCATCCATGAAACTTAAAATTTTATGACCAGCAGCTGCATTGATCAGGGTCTCTGCTACTGGCATCGGATACTCGTCCTTCGGAGTGGCGCTGTTAAGGTTCCGAAAATCTATGGCTACGCGCCATCGGCCATCCTTTTTCTCCACAGGTACAACATTAGAAATCCATTCAGCGTACCTGCATGGCCTGATGAACCCGGCGTCCAACATCTTCTTGATCTCCTTCTTGACTTCCTCCAAGACTTCGGCCTTCATCTGTCGCGCTCGCTGCTGGAACGGCCGAAATCCTTTCTTCAGAGGGAGCCTGTGCTCAATGATGCTCCTGTCTAACCCAGGCATCTCTGTATAATCCCAGGCAAAACAATCTGGGTACTCTTTCAACAAGGCTATCATCAGGCCCCTCAGATGCGTCTAACTTTTTGCTGATAAATGTTGGTCGTGGCTTGTCCCCAGGACCAATATCAATCTCTTCTAGCTCGTCAGCTGATGTAAACCCATAACCCAGCTTTCCATCGCCTGCCAGGTCAATGTTGAACACAGGCAAAGCGTATGTTGAGGATAATACTGGCCGATCGCTAAAATCGGCCTCCTTTTCCATTGTAATGCTTAATGAGGGTTTACAACTTCTTGGTCTCTTATTATGGTGACGTGACTCGACGGAGGCATGTTCACCATGTCTTGGGTCATAAATCTCTGACGAGATCCTGAACACTGTGTTTGTACCAGCCGACGTCTCTGCATCGGCATCAGCCGATGCCTGTGCATCGGCTTTCGTCTGTTTAGGGCGCCATACTTTCTTTGGCGGGCGCGCCTTCGTCTCCAATGTTTGTTGAATTTTCACGGCCAGATCGGGCCGCGCCTTCCTCAACGTGTACAGGTACTGTGCCTCGGCTTCTTCCAGGTTTCGCAGCCGCTGCACTCTACGCTTCTGAGAATGGCTGAGTCCATCAGGGCACCACCTTGGTCGGTGATACCTATCTTCTTCTCCATCTGACTCCTCAAAGTCTTCTTCTTGAGATGACTCAGCTCGTTTATTATGAGGTGGGAGAGGCCCTAGACGCTCGAACACTGAAACTTCATTTGTCCTCCTCCTTTGCTGTTTGCATTCTGGGCAGTTCTCGATTGTTGGCAATCGGCTCATTCCTGAGTCCCAGCAATGTTTGAAGAAAGGACAGTTCCAGTGCTTATCCATGTTGTCTTGCTCCCTTGACCTCCCTCTAGCGTGACGCTCGTACCCGTCGTTGTTTCCATCATGCTGACGATACCTCCTGTTTCTGCATCAGACCGACGATATCTTTCATCGTCTTCGTCGTAGCGCCGACGTCGGTCGTACTGCTGCTCATATTTGTTGAGGAGATGCACGGAGAGTGGGCGCTGATACCGTATGCTTCTCACCTCCTCCTCGGTTAGGTACCGTCTATCATCATCTTGGGGCCGGTCGCGTGGAACGACCTCCTCTTTATCTTTGCCACGAGAGTGGCTGCTCTCTGCTTTATCTTTGCCATGGCGGCTCACAAGCCCTGCCATGTTGACACCAAAGGAGAACCCTGGCTCCCTTATAGAGTGGCTGAGATCCACCATATTGACGCCAGGAGACGAACGTGTGCCTCCTTTGACCTTGATGCCGTGCGAACGGGTTTTCTCAAAGGAGCCGATGAGCTCGGCTTCACAGATGGCCTTCAGCTCATCGTATTTCTTCTTGTGCTCCGCAGGGAGATCCTCGTACTTGATCTGTTCCTCTGCCATCTCGGATGTCGGTGTTGACGTGGATGTTGCAGAAGATGTCCCACCGGGCGTGCCAGAATGTGTTACCTGCCAAAACCCACGGGGGGCAATGGTTAAGCAACACGAAGAGCCGGGAGGCTCCCAAGGCCGCTTAGTGGACCCTGGCACCTCGCGTCGTCCCGCAAGTCTTCCACCACGTCCTGGCGGTTGCTAGGGCGTGCCACCTGACCTAGACCCGATCAGGAAGGTGTTAGATTGCTTCGATTGTTCTGCATGGTAGACACGTAAACATTAAATACGAGCCCTATCGGCTCTCAGGTTCCTATGGGATCGGCTCAAAGAGCCGACGCCCCATGGTTCACGTTGGATTTGCAATGACATGGGGATCCTGCTTGATCAAAACAAAGCTAAACCAATCTACAACAGTTTAGGGTTTTCACCGCATAACCGGAACGTCCTACGCGTATCGGGCCTAGCAGATACGGAAGATGATGCAAACTACCCCTACAAGAGGCCTAAAAACCAACATTACGTTAATTCCCGGAACATCCCTTGTAGGAACGGTAAACAACACCTAACGCACCCGGATCATCAGACCGGCATAAGGCCTAACTATGAGATATTAAACTAATCCTTGCGGAACAAGGAGCAACTATAACGGATCGGATCTACTAAGTAACGAACAAGCAAGATGCTGCCCTTACACGGATAGGTGTAAGGGCAGCTAGGTGTCGAGGGACGGCATTGCCACGCAGATATGCACGAGAAAGCACCAATGCAAGCCCCTAAACACCTAATGATAAGTAGTGCTGCTCGCCATCAACAACGCTTCAGCACGAGCAGCACAAGGTAGACGAATAAACGTATACTGCCTAGATCGCGAGATGCGATCTAGGCAGCATGATGCTTACCCGGAAGAAACCCTCGAAGGAAGGGGTGGCGATGCGCCTGATTTGTGTTTGTTGTGAACGTGATTGTCCTCCTTTCTCGATAACCCTAGATACATATTTATAGTCCAAGGACTTTCTAATTGAGGCGTGCACCTAACCGTGCACGGGCCAGACTCTATCTGTTAATTCTAAACACGATGCGATCTACTATATTACAGATACATGGGCAATCTAGCCCAAACTCTTAGCGCAAGGCCGCTTCAAAGATGCTCCACGTGTAATCTTCAAAGCCCATCTTCACTTACGTCCATCTCCTGATATATGATAACTTCCCTACTCATGATATGACACTACTTGATAGTAAAAAGATAAAGGTAGTGATGATGTGATACCGCACTCCCCCAAGCTTGGAACAAACCAAGGGGATGCCAATACTCATGATGAATTACTCCTTCGGTGGTGATGGTGATGGATTCTTCTCGACAAGCTTCTTAACAAGCTCCTTTAAATCCTCAATCTCATAGGTGAGGTTGCGAATCATCTCTGAGTTGTGCTCAACGCGGCTCATAATCATGTCAGGTGGTGAGTCCCAACTCCTAGAGTTGTTTCCCCATCCTTCAGCTTCAGATTTCATCTCTCCTGCAATGTTAGAACGATCTATATCCCAACCACTTGGCAACACTACCTTGGGGGTCCTTTCAGTTTGACGATCGTAGATTAGATTGCGGAAAGGGTGGTAATTGCCTGGAGAAGATGTCCTTGGAGCTAAGACGACGTGGAACTGCTCCTCCGGTAGCGATTCGTGCACTCCTCTTGGTGTTGGATGGATTTGATATCACGCCAATGCTTGCAATGGTGGCACGCTGGTGTACTCGCGGAACCTCCTCCACTTCTTCCTCATCCTCGCTCTCGACTTCTTCCTTCAATTCAGGGTCTTGAATATCTTCCTCCAAAGGTCCCTTGTCCTTGTTGTTGGAGACCATGGTGCTTCTAGATCAAAACAAGGCAGAAAACAGCTCGAAACAAAACGACGAGAAAACGATATACGGACCTCCAGGGGTCCGGGGGATTATATAGCAAATATTTTTACGACAAAAGGAAGGTTCAGGGAAAACGAGTGGAAACGGGATGCCGAGGGGCTGTCCCCATAGGGCGCGCGGCCGAGGGTGGGGCGCGCCGGCCTATGGTGAGCGAGCCCTCGCGCGTCTCCTCCACTCCGTTTCGATCCCGTAATTTTTCATATTTTCCAAAAACAGCAGAAATATTGTTCGGAAAGCTAAACGCGGACTTTTTATTACTAAAACTGTTACCTATTCAAAGTCGGACTCTGCAGAACTGTCAATTTGATCTTTGATGAAAGCTTCCGGAGTTATCACTTGGATAATATCAATATCTTCATTATAAGAATCTCCAGAAATATAATGCTTGAGTCTTTGTCCATTCACTACTTGTGTGGCGTTACCTTCCAAAGAGCTAATTTTTATTGCTCCTGAACGATATACCTCCTCAATAACATATGGTCCTTCCCATTTTGAGAGTAATTTCCCTGCAAAGAATCGAGACCGATACAATAGGACTTTGTCCCCAACATTAAATTCTCTTTTAATAATTCTTCTATCATGCCACTTCTTAACTTTCTCCTTAAAAAGTTTAGCATTTTCATAAGCTTCACTTCTCCATTCATCTAAAGAACTCAATTGTAGCAATCTCTTTTTACCGGCAAGTTTGAAATCTTTATTAAGTTCTCTTACAGCCCAATAAGCTTTGTGCTCTAGTTCTAAAGGTAAATGACAAGCTTTTCCATAAACCATTTTATAAGGAGACATTCCCATAGGATTTTTATAAGCAGTTCTATAAGCCCATAGTGCTTCCTTCAATTTGCTAGCCCAATTCTTTCTAGATTTATTAACGGTCTTTCCCAAAATAGATTTAATCTCTCTATTTGATAATTCTACTTGACCACTAGTTTGAGGGTGATAAGCGGAAGCAATTCTATGATTAATACCATATTTGGCAAGAGTTTTTCTAAAACCACCATGAATAAAATGAGAACCTCCATCAGTCATAATATATCTAGGTACTCCAAATCTAGGAAAAATAATATCTAAAAGCATTTTTAAAGAGGTCTCACCATCAACACTTTTTGTGGGTATAGCTTCTACCCATTTAGTAACATAATCAACAACGACAAGTATATGAGTGTTACCTTCTGAAGAAGGGAAAGGACCCATGAAGTCGAATCCCCAACAATCGAATGGTTCAATAACAAGAGTATAATTCATAGGCATTTCATTGCGTCTAGAGATATTACCAACTCTTTGGCATTCATCACAAGATAAGATAAACTTCCTTGCATCTTTGAAAAGTGTTGGCCAATAAAAACCTGATTGTAGAACCTTTTGTGCGGTTCTATCTCCAGCGTGATGTCCTCCATAAACACTACCATGACATTTACTCAATATCTCTTGTTGTTCATATTCTGGAACACATCTTCGCATAATACCATCTACTCCTTCTTTATATAAGTGTGGGTCATCCCAAAAATAATGCCTCAAGTCATAAAAGAATTTCCTCCTTTGTTGAGCTGAAAAGGTTGGAGGCAAGTACTTGGATACAATAAAGTTAGCATAATCTGCATACCAAGGGCTCTCTCGCGAGCTCACCTTTATTACAGCCAATTGTTCATTTGGAAAACTATCATTAACAGGAACAGGATCATAAGCAATATTTTCCAATCTAGACAAATTATCAGCAACAGGATTATCAGCACCTTTTCTATCTATAATATGTAAATCAAATTCTTGCAAAAGAAGTACCCATCTAATAAGCCTTGGCTTAGCATCTTTCTTTGTCATAAGGTATCTAATTGCGGCATGATCAGTATGAATTGACTTTTGAATCAACAATATAGGATCTAAACTTGTCACAAGCAAAGACTACACTAACAATTCCTTTTCAGTTGTAGCATAATTTCTTTGAGCAGCATCAAGAGTCTTACTAGCATAATGAATAACATTTAATTTTTTATCTACTGTTGTCCAAGAACAGCGCCTACAGCAAAATCACTAGCATCACACATAATTTAAAACCAATCAGGAGGTTCAACTACGGGAGCATTGTTAAGCTTTCTTTAGAGTTTCAAAGCTTCCTTACAATCATCATCAAAAACAAAAGGTACATCTTTTTGAAGAAGATTAGTAAGAGGCTTTGAAATCTTGGAGAAATCTTTAATAAATCTCCTATAAAACCCAAGATGACCAAGAACACTACGAATACCTTTAACATCCCTCGGATAGGGCATCTTCTCAATTGCTTCAACTTTAGCTCTATCAACTTCAATACCTCTCTTGGAAATTTTATGTCCCAATACAATTCCTTCATTAACCATAAAGTGGCATTTCTCCCAATTAAGAACAAGGTTAGTTTCTTCACATCTCTGCAAAACTTTATCGAGGTTTCGCAAGCAATTATCAAAAGAATTCCCATAGACAGAAAAATCATCCATGAACACCTCTACAATACTTTCGCAAAAACCATGAAAAATAGCAGACATGCATCTTTGAAAAGTAGCAGGAGCATTACATAAACCAAAAGGCATACGCCTATAAGCATAAGTTCCATAAGGACAAGTGAAAGTGGTTTTCTCTTGATCTTTAGTTTTAACAGCAATTTGTGAAAACCCAGAATAACCATCAAGAAAGCAAAAGTGAGTATTTTTAGACAACCTTTCTAGCATTTGATCAATAAAGGGTAAAGGGTAATGATCTTTCTTAGTAACTTTATTAACTTTTCGAAAATCAATGCACATTCTATACCCTACAACTACTCTTTGAGGGATGAGCTCATCATTATCATTAGGCACAACAGTCATTCCTCCTTTCTTAGGAACACAATGCATAGGACTAACCCATCTACTATCAGCAATAGGATATATAATACCAGCTTCAAGAAGTTTTAATACCTCATTTCTTACCACCTCCTTCATCTTCGGAATTAGACGACGTTGATGTTCAACAACAGGCTTTGCATCATCTTCCATATTGATAGCATGTTGGCAAATAGAGGGAGAAATCCCCTTCAAATCATCAAGAGTGTAGCCAATAGCTCTTGTTTCTTCAATATTTCCAATAACCTTTCTTCCTCAATCTCTGAAAGCTTAGAACTAATAATAACAGGATATATTTTCTTATCATCAATATGAGCATATTTAAGATTATCAGGCAATGGTTTTAAATCAAAAACAGGATCTTCCTTTGGTGGTGGTGTTGTACCTAAATCTTCAACTGGCAAGTCATGTTTAAGGATAGGTTGACGAAGGAAAATTTCATCAAGTTCATTTCTTTCTTCCCTAAAGACTTCCTCTCACTATTCTCCAAATGTTGCTGCAAAGGATTAGTAGGAGCAAGAGCAATAGACGCACACTGTTCAACTCTAAAATCATTATTAGGCAAATCAGCTTTATAAGGAGTTTTGGCAAATTTAGAGAAATTAAACTCATAAGATTCACCAGCAAATTTAGTAACAATCTTTTCCTTCTTGCAATCTATAACAGCTCCACAAGTATTTAGAAAAGGTCTACCAAAAATAATAGGACAATACTTACTAGCAGCAGAACCAAGTACCAGAAAGTCAGCAGGATATTTAATCTTACCACATAAAACTTCCACATCTCGAACAATACCAATTGGAGAGATAGTTTCTCTATTAGCTAGCCGAATAACCACATCAATATCTTCAAGTTCACAAGAACCAATTTCATGCATGATCTCCGTATAAAGCTCATAAGGAATAGCGCTAATACTTGCACCAATATCACATAAACCATAATAACAATGATCCCCAATTCTGACAGATAGCATAGGAACACTAGTTTTTCTAGACTTATTAGGATGCGAAACAATATTAGAAGCATCTTCACAGAAAATAATATGACCATCCTCACATTTTCAGTCACAAGATCTTTAACTATTGCAACAGCAGGTTCAACCTTAATTTGTTCTTCAGGTTCTATAGGTTTCTTTTCACTTTTATTAACCGCACTAGATATAACAGAGTACTCCTTCATTTTAGCAGGGAAAGGAGTTTTTCAATATAAGCTTCAGGAATAACATGATCAACAGTTTCAATCACTACACATTTGTTTACAGATGAATCAATTTTATCTTTATACGGTTCATGATACTTATCAAAATTCTTCTTAGGCAATTCATAATGAGAGGCAAAAGCTTTATAAAAATTTGCAACAACTTGAGAATCAAGACCATAAGTAGCACTCATATTACGAAATTTATCAGTATCCATAAAAGCTTCAATGCATTTATAATCAAAGATTATACCTGACTCTCTATCTTTGTCGTTCTCCCATCCTTCAGTATTCTCCTGGATCCGATCAAGAAGGTCCCTTTTAAACTCTTCTTTGTTGCATGTAAATGATCCAGAACAAGAAGTATCCAGCAAGGTCTTGTCTTGAAAAGAAAGTCTTGCATAGAAATTATCAATAATAACATTACCCGGGAAGCTCATGAATGGGGCATTTGAGCATTAAAGACTTCAATCTCCCCCAAGCTTGGGCAATACTCTCTCCATCATGAGGCCAGAAATTATATATGCGGTTCCGATCCTTGTGAATTTCACTTGGAGGATAAAATTTGGAATAAAATAAAGGCACAATGTCCTCCCAATTAAGAGAATCCCTATTCTTCAGCAATTTATACCAGTGCGCTGCTTTACCAGACAGCGATATAGAGAATAGTTTCTTTCTAACTTCATCCATAGCAATACCTGCACATTTGAATAACCCGCATAATTCATGTAAAAAAACAATAAGTGATCACCAGGATGGACAGTTCCATCCCCTTCATAGCGGTTATCCATAACACGTTCAATAATTTTCATAGGTATTTTATATGGTATTACTTCCTCACCTGGCGCTTCATCCTACCGTTGCAGTAGTAGTAGATTTCCCAAATAGAAATTGAAGAGAAGTACGTCTTCAACGTATCGATAATTTCTTATGTTCACTGCTACTTTATTGATGATACCTACATGTTTTATGCACATTATATATCGTATTTACGCATTTTGGAACTAACCTATTAACAAGATGCCGAAAGAGCGATTCTTGTTTTCTGCTGTTTTTGGTTTCGAAATCCTAGTAAGAAATATTCTCGAATTGGACGAAATCACTTGGGGTCTATTTTGCCACGAAGCTTCAGAAGACCGAAGAGGAGTCGAGTGGGGCCACGAGGCGCCGCCACCATACGACGGCGCGGCGGCCACAGCCCGCCGACTGTGGTGTGGGGCCCTCGTGTGGCCCCCGTTGCCCCTTCCTACTTAAAGCCTCCGTCGCGAAAGCCCAGTCGGGAGCCACGATAAAAACCCTCCAGAGACGCCGCCGCCAATCCCATCTCGGGGGATTCGGGAGATCGCCCGACCTTACTGCTGGAGAGGGGTTCATCTCTGGGAGGACTCTACACCGCCATGGTCGCCTCTAGGAGTGATGAGTGAGTGGTCACTTCGGACTATGGGTCCATAGTTAGCTAGATGGTCGTCTTCTCCTAATTGTGCTTCATTGTTGGATCTTGTGAGCTGCCTAACATGATCAAGATCATCTATCTGTAATACTATATGTTGTGTTTGTCGAGATCCGATGGATAGAGAATACTATGTTATGGTGATTATCAATCTATTGTTTATGTGTTGTTTATGATCTTGCATGCTCTCCGTTATTAGTAGCGGCTCTGGCCAAGTTTGGACTATTACCACCATTAGTAATGATAATGATTCACATGTTGCTGCACCTCCTACTATCAATGGTAAAATAATTGGTGTTGGCAATGTTTCTACTCCTAGTGCAAAGCGTACAAAACTGCTGAAATTGCTAAAATACAAACTGCTTGTGATAAAACTGCGAAATTTTTTCCAACCTTGGGAACAATGATCCCATTGTGCAGCTCATAATGATTTAGATTTTGATGATTGCCACATCTCTGAAGTTATAAAGATCTTACAAAAACTTGCTAAAAGTCCTAATGCTAGTGCTATAAATTTGGCCTTTACAAAACATATTACAACTGCTCTCATAAAAGCTATAGAAGAGAAATTAAAACTTGAAACTTCTATTCCTAGAAAGTTAGAAGATGGTTGGGAGCCCATCATTAAAATGAAATTCAATGACTTTGAATGTAATGCTCTATGTGATCTTGGTGCAAGTATTTTGTTATGCCTAAAAAGATTTATGATATGCTTGACTTGCCACCATTGAAGAATTGTTATTTGGATGTTAATCTTACCGATAATGTTAAAAAGAAACCTTTGGGGAGGATTGATAATGTACGCATTACGGTTAATAACCTTGTCCCCGTTGATTTTGTTGTCTTGGATATCGAATGCAATGCATCTTGTCCTATTGTGTTGGGAAGACCTTTTCTTCGAACCGTTGGTGCTGTTATTGATATGAGGGAAGGTAATATTAAATATCAATTTCCTCTCAAGAAAGGTATGGAACACTTCCTAGAAAGAGAATGAAGTTGCCTTTTGATTTCTATTATTAGAACAAATTATGATGTTGATGCTTCTACTCTTGATGTTACTTGATTTGCACTTTCTGCGCCTAGCTGAAAGAAAAGCGCTTATGGGAGACAACCCATGTTTTTACTACAGTACTTTGTTTTATATTTGAGTCTTGGAAGTTGTTTACTACTGTAGCAACCTCTCCTTATCATGTTTTTGTGCCAAGTAAAATTTCTATGTTATAGTTGATGTTATATTTGGGATCGCTGCGCAGAAACAGCATTGCTGTCTGTCACGAATCTGGGCACAAGTCTCTGTAGAAAATTCAAAAAATCTGCCAATTTACGAGCGTGATCCTCAGATATGTACGCAACTTTCATTAGTTTTGAGTTTTTCCATTTGAGCAAGTCTGGTGCCATTTTAAAATTCGTCTTTACGAACTGTTCTGTTTTTGACAGATTCTGCCTTTTATTTCGCATTGCCGTATTTGCTATGTTGGATGAATTTCTTTGATCCATTAATGTCCAGTAGCTTTGTGCAATGTGCAGAAGTGTAAAGAATGTTTGTGTTACCTCTGAACATGTGAATTATTAATTGTGCACTAACCTCTAATGAGTTTGCTTGAAGTTTGGTGTGAAGGAAGTTTTCAAGGGTCAAGAGAGGAGTATGATATACTATGATCAAGAGGAGTGAAAGCTCTAAGCTTGGGGATGCCCCCGTGGTTCATCCCTGCATATTTTAAGAAGACTCAAGCGTCTAAGCTTGGGGATGCCCAAGGCATCCCCTTCTTCATCGACAACATCATCAGGTTCCTCCCCTGAAACTATATTTTTATTCAGTCACATCTTGTGTTCTTTACTTGGAGCGTCGGTTTGTTTTGTTTTTGTTTTGTTTGAATAAAATGGATCCTAGCATTCACTTTGTGGGAGAGAGACACGCTCCGCTGTTGCATATGGACAAATATGTCCTTAGGCTTTACTCATAATGTTCAAGGCGAAGTTTCTTCTTCATTAAATTGTTATATGGTTGGAATTGGGAAATGCTACATGTAGTAATTCTAAAATGTCTTGGATAATGTGATACTTTGAAATTGTTGTGCTCATGTTTAAGCTCTTGCATCATATACTTTGCACCCATTAATGAAGAAATACATAGAGCTTGCTTAAATTTGGTTTGCATATTTGGTCTCTCTAAGGTCTAGATAATTCTAGTATTGAGTTTTGAACAACAAGGAAGACGGTGTAGAGTCTTATAATGTTTACAATATGTCTTTTATGTGAGTTTTGCTGCACCGGTTCATCCTTGAGTTTGCTTCAAATAACCTTGCTAGCCTAAACCTTGTATCGAGAGGGAATACTTCTCATGCATCCAAAATCCTTGAGCCAACCACTATGCCATTTGTGTCCACCATACCTACCTACTACGTGGTATTTCTCCGCCATTCCAAAGTAAATTGCTTGAGTGCTACCTTTAAAATTCCATCATTCACCTTTGCAATATATAGCTCATGGGACAAAATAGCCTTAAAACTATCGTAGTATTGAATATGTACTTATGCACTTTATCTTTTATTAAGTTGCTTGTTGTGCGATAACCATGCTTCTGGGGACGCCATCAACTACTCTTTGTTGAATATCATGTGAGTTGCTATGCATGTCCGCCTTGTCTGAAGTAAGAGGGATCTACCACCTTAATGGTTGGAGCATGCATGTTGTTAGAGAAGAACATTGGGCCACTAACTAAAGCCATGAATCATGGTGGAAGTTTCAGTTTGGACATATATCCTCAATCTCATATGAGAATAATAATTGTTGTCACATGCTTATGCATTAAAGAGGAGTCCATTATCTGTTGTCCATGTTGTCCGGTATGGATGTCTAAGTTGAGAATAATCAAAAGCGAGAAATCCAAAATGCGAGCATTCTCCTTAGACCTTTGTACAGCGGCATGGAGGTACCCCTTTGTGACACTTGGTTGAAACATGTGCATTGCGAAGATCCGGTAGTCCAAGCTAAGTAGGACAAGGTGCGGGCACTATTAGTATACTATGCATGAGGCTTGCAACTTGTAAGATATAATTTACATAACTCATATGCTTTATTATTACCGTTGACAAAATTGTTTTCATGTTTTCAAAATAAAAGCTCTAGCACAAATACAGCAATCGATGCTTTCCTCTTTGAAGGACCTTTCTTTTACTTTTATTGTTGAGTCAGTTTACCTATCTCTCTCCACCTCAAGAAGCAAACACTTGTGTGAACTGTGCATTGATTCCTACATACTTGCATATTGCACTTGTTATATTACTTTATGTTGACACTATCCATGAGATATACATGTTATAAGTTGAAAGCAACCGCTGAAAATCTTCTTTTGTGTTGCTTCAATACCTTTACTTTGATTTATTGCTTTATGAGTTAACTCTTATGCAAGACTTATTGATGCTTGTCTTGAAGTACTATTCATGAAAAGTCTTTGCCTTATGATTCATTTGTTTACTCATGTCATTACCATTGTTTTGATCGCTGCATTCATTACATATGTTTACAATAGTATGATCAAGATTATGATGGCATGTCACTTCAGAAATTATCTTTGTTATCGTTTTACCTGCTCGGGACGAACAAACTTGGGGATGCGATACGTCTCCAACGTATCGATAATTTCTTATGTTCCATGCTACATTATTGATGATATCTACATGTTTTATGCACATTATATGTCGTATTTACGCATTTTCTGGAACTAACCTATTAACAAGATGCCGAAGAGCCATGCTGTTTTCTGTTTTTGGTTTCAAAATCCTAGTAAGGAAATATTCTCAATTGACGAAATCATTCCTATTTTGCCCGGAAGCATCCAGAACACCCGAGAGCCGCAGAGAGGGGCCACGTGGCCCACACGGTGGCGGCGCGGCGTCGGCCGCACCGCCCTAGTGTCCCCACGGACCCCCTCCGAGGCCGCCCTTCGCCTACAAATAGCCTCGTCGAGAAACCCCCGAGACCGAGAGCCACGATACGGAAAACCTTCGCGCCGCCGCGAATCCCATCTCGGGGGATTCGGGAGATCGCCTCTGGCACCCTAGGAGAGGGATTCATCTCCGGAGGACTCTACACCGCCATGGTCGCCTCCGGAGTGATGAGTGAGTAGTTCACCCCGGACTATGGGTCCATAGCAAGAGCTAGATGGTCGTCTTCTCCTAATTGTGCTTCATTGTTGGATCTTGTGAGCTGCCTAACATGATCAAGATCATCTATCTAATACTATATGTTGTGTTTGTCGGGATCCGATGGATAGAGAATACTATGTTATGGTGATTATCAATCTATTACTTATGTGTTGTTTATGATCTTGCATGCTCTCCGTTATTAGTAGAGGCTCTGCCAAGTTTTTGCTCTTAACTCCAAGAGGGAGTATTTATGCTCGATAGTGGGTTCATGCTTCATTACACTGGGACAAGGACAAAAGTTCTAAGGTTGTGATGTCAGGCCACTAGGGATAAAACATTGATTCTATGTCTAAGGATGTAGTTGTCGATTACATTACGCACCATACTTAATGCAATTGTCCTGCTGTTTTGCAACTTAATACCGAATGGGGTTCGGATGATAACCTGTGACTTTTTAGGCATAGATGCATGGATGGCGGTCTGTGTACTTTGTCGTAATGCCCAATTAAATCTCACTATATTTATCATATCATGTATATGCATTGTTATGCCCTTCTCTATTTTGTCAATTGCCCGACTGTAATTTGTTCACCCAACATGCTTTTATCTTATGGGAGAGACACTCTAGTGAACTGTGGACCCTGGCCCTATTCTTTACATCGCATACAATCTACTCTAATACTTGTTTTACTTTTTTGCAAACAATCATCTTCCACACAATACTTGTTATCCTTTGTTACAGAGAAGCTGAGATTGACAACCTCACTGCTTCGTTGGGGCAAAGTACTTTTGTTGTGTTGTGCAGTCCACGCTGGCGCCTAATCCCCGGTGTTGCGCCGCATCATACTTCGCCACCATCAACCTTCAACGTGCTTCTTGGCTCCTCCTGGTTCGATTAAACCTTGGTTTCTTTCTGAGGGAAAACTTGCCACTGTGCGCATCATACCTTCCTCTTGGGGTTCCCAACGGACGTGTACATTTACGCGCATCAGCACTCTCCCGTAAGGTCGGTCGCTATTTATATTGTAGTTTTCTCTCGTTTTGCTATCTTTCGTGGAGTTCTAATTTAAAAAAATGCCGCCTTCTCATAGATCGGTTGCCGGTATGACCAGGTGGTAAAGTGCAAATCCGCCCATACGAAATTCTCGAAAGGTTTGAGCCAACTTTTATCTGGTTGGATTTTTGGTAAGGTAGCGGGTATGGGCGGACGGTACAGGCTGCGCCCGTACCACTGGTCATTGTGCTGTCGAGAAATTCCTTTTGTAGTCTTCATCTTTCTATATTGCTGGGATTATTTTTCTGTGCGACCATAACTTCAATCCCATGAGTTTTTCCTTTTCTTAACCCCTCATAACTTCTGGACAAGTTTTTCTTCTAT
The DNA here is from genome assembly GCA_030979885.1 of Lolium multiflorum. Lineage (NCBI taxonomy): Eukaryota > Viridiplantae > Streptophyta > Magnoliopsida > Poales > Poaceae > Lolium > Lolium multiflorum. Next base: position 410,390,760 of record CM061750.1, read on the forward strand.
ATCAACATATATCATCCAAGCTCGACATCGCACCATGCTGAAGTAATCTTGTCTCACCCCTGGAGCATCACACCTTCAACCTGTGGAAAGCAAGGTGCCTCTAAGGCCTGGAATTTTGGAAGAAGGACGCTTCAAAGGAGAAAGAGGCGGAGCGCTAGAGAAACGAAAGTGATCCAGAAGATGGCTTTCAGCTGAGGGAGAAGATTATCGGAGGTCGAAAAACTTTTAGTTTGTTTGTAGACAAGGATGACGATCATGATGAAATCGACATGAACATCAAATAAGATGATAGGCTTGTTGTGGGCGAACCTCGGCACTTGTTGTGGGGGAACCTCGGCACTTGCCTTAGGATCTATGATGGGGGTTGGTTTTGGAGCAATCAACTCCATCATCATAGCCTTCATTTGGTTTACAATAGATGACTCCAATTTCTTGAGGTCATCCAAAGTAGCTGTTGTGCTATCGGCGTTTGATGGTGGAGGTGGTTGCTCACGTGGAAGGGAGCCATTCACAACCGTCTCTTTTTCGGCCATTTCTTAGGCGGTAAAGCCCGAGCAAGAAAACCTTGCTCTGATACCAATTGAATGGATCTTAGCGAACTAGAGGGGGGTGAATGGTCGCTATGCAATTTTTATCCTTTTTCAATTTTAGTGCGATGCGGAAGTAAAGGTGATAGCTTTGGTGATAGAGGTGACCCTAGTATGATCCTAGGCTAGTGCAACAAGCAAAGGAACCAAGCAAGATAGTGAGGTTAGGGAGCGGGACAACCGGGGGGGGGGGAGACGAGGCGAGGTTTGTTTACCGCAGTTCCTCCCACAAAAGGTAGTACATCTGCGTTGAGCAGGTGCTAGCCACGAAGGCTAGACGGCCACCCCACGAAGAAAGGCCTCACCTTGTTCCTCGAGAGAGCTCCACAAAGGGGCTCCCCCTTTTCCACTATGTAGCCGGTCGAGGCGGCGGTTCCTTCACAAGGTTGGGGCGAGCTCCACAACACACGGAGGCCCCCAACGCCCTATGGGGCTAGCACAACTCCAAGCTAGCCTCCATAGGAGCACTTCCTCCAAGATCCCACTATAGGAACCCTAACTTCAAGATCCACTAAGGACTAGATGGTATTGGTGGATTCTCTCTTGGTACATCAATAGATCGGGGCCTCCTCCACCACTCCTCCGAATTTGGGCAAGATTGATTGGGTAGGTGGGGAGATCCTCAAGGTTTGAGCTCAAGAACAATGGAGGAGAGAGAGAGAGAAGAGATAAAATTGAGCTGGGGAAGAAGGGGGCCTTTTATAGGTCCCTCCAAATCCAACCATTATGTGCAGTTTCTGCTCAACCGGTACTACCGCTTGGGCAATCGGTAGTACCGCTCTGGATTCGAAATTCCCCCATAGATTTGCCACGTGGACTCACAGCGGTAGTACCACTTGCGGTACCGCTTGAGGTACCGCAATGACCTATGTGAGTCCCTGGAGCCTCGCGGTACCTAAGAGGTACCAACGTGGTAGTGCTATAACTTGTGTTACGGTACCTAAGTGTTACCGAGACGGTACTACCGCTCTCAAACGGTACTACCGCTCATGGTACTTCAGGGGTACCGTAACGCACTCTGTGGGACTTTTCAGTGCAAATATCCAGAGCGGTGCAGGGGTACTGTAGGGTAGCGGTACTACCGCTCCGGTACCGGAGTCTGGCGAAACTGTTGTTTCTCTTCCTCTCCAACCACGTCACCTCGCGACACACACACAAAACCAGAAAACCTATAAGCTACGCTTCAGTCTTCCGATCACGACGTGTTCAGCGAGGGCACTGTGCACCTGCAAATCTATCAAAGACAATCTATGCAAACAGTTAAATTCATTCGAGTGTTGTTATCAAACACACAAAACACAAGATATAGGCCTTGCTCTTTCAACTACAAAACTGTTACTACTGATAAACTGTTGCGAGCAAGTCAATTTTCAGGTCCAGCTGAATTGACAACTCAACCGCTAAATCTTATTTGCATGTTAGCATGTTTTTACATCGTTATTTCATTAAGGTATCATTGAGTAGTAATAGGATTTTTGTATTTCACCGCGCTACTGCGCCCTTTTATGCTTGTCTACAAAGTATATTTAAATATTAAGTCAATGATGAAATATCAATAAAAACTATCATTTTATGGTATTTTAACGTGATAAAAATCATTTAATCACTTATGCACCTGGGCAAAAGGAGAATGCGAGGACAAGTTTCAGAAGGTTTAGTGGGCATCGGTAAGTGGGGGAGCCTACTCGTACCGTCCGCCCGTATGATGTGTCAGGAGCACCGCCTCGTCAAATACTTCCATCTCGCGCAGATGGCACGAACATCTAAGACACACAACTCCGCAAAACACAGAAACACCGTCCCTGGTCAGATCTATAGAAGGAACTGTGGAGAAGACATCATCCGGGCTGCTACGTGGATCATCGGAGGACAAGGCATCATCCCCTTCATCATCAACTGCTGCATCTCCATCACCATCACCGATCCCATTCTCCTCCAACTATTGTGGATTGGTATTCGAATTCATTTCATCAATTCCATCCCATCCATAAGATTATGATGATGTTCTTGATTGTTTCCATGTGTGAGTAGTTTCGTTAGTTCTTGGGGAGATGGATAAACCTTAGCAGAATATGAGATGAATCTAAGATGATCTATGGTTTTAAGTATTAATGTATGTTAGTTCTCTCTCTTGATATTATATGTTGTGCACCATGCACTACTAGGAAAAGGCCTAGCCGTAAGATGGGTGTTAGTGGCGCACCAGGACGGCAGTGCGCCACTACTACTTAGCAGTGGCGCACCGGAAAGTGATGGGCCACTATAAAAATGTAGTAGTGGCGCACCTCTTCTGTGGTGCGCCACCACTAAGTTTGACCATGGGTTTGACCCAGCCTTATACATAGCAATGGCGCACCATGCAGAGGTGCGCCACAGCTATTTTATGTAGCAGTGGCGCACCTCTACATGGTGCGCCATTGCTATGTAAAGGGGATGATGGACATGTTTGGGCATCACTTAGTAGTGGCGCACCATGCTTGGTGCGCCACTGCTAAGTGGTGCCCAAACATTTTCACACCCCCCCCCGTGGATCGAAATTTCAAAAAAATAAAATCCTTCGAGATGCCCATGTAATATGTCATCTAGGTTTAGTGAAATTTTAAAAAATGAATTTTGATATATTATGCAAAATGGCGTCATCTTTCGGTAAAACGGGATTTCTGGTTGCATACGACCTCCGATGAAAACTTTTTTATATCAAAATCTATCTATGCGAAATTTCCTATTCAATACAACCACCTACGGCCGTTTGGACAAAAAATGGATTCGTCAATTGGAAAACAGAAACAGACTTTTTTCAGGTTTTAGATTTTGATGAAATTTTTTCAAAAAATAGAAAAATAGCGGTGGCGCACCCATGCCTTGGTGCGCCACGCTAAGCTTCCCGCCCACGAATTTCAAAATGGCCGGGATTCAAAGTGGAAGGAGCCAGCCACTTACCCCCTCCTCCCTCCTCCCTCCCCTCCACACATTCTCCCGCTCTCTCCTCTCCTCTCTCCTCCTCCTCCTCTCCTCCTCCTCTCTCTCCTCCTCTCTTCACCTCCCTACCCCTCTCCTCCTCTCTTCACCTCCGGCGACCTCCTCACATGTCGACCTCCCCGACCTTACTTTCCGGCGAGCTCCTCCGCTATGGTGACCTCCGGTGACCTTACTCTCCGACGACTCTCCGCACCCTCACCCCCCGGCCTCCATTACCTCTAGCCTTCGTCCTCTTGTTCATCCTCTTCTACATCCTCCATCTCCTCACCTCTCACCTCTCCTACCTCTCTCTCATCCATCCTCACCGGCGGCTAGGCTAAGAAAAATGAGAATGAACATTGCACAAATAATTCTAGCAACAAAAACGAGAAAAAATAACGAGCCAAAAATTCGAAAAAAATGTGCCAGATCCAATCCAGATCTAGAAATTTCAAATTTTAGTAGTGGCGCACCTTGTTTCGTCCAGGTGCACCATACATTTAGGAGTGGCGCACCATGAAGCTGCGCACTCTTGCGCCAGCGCTCAAAAGCAATGGCGCATCACTGTACGCCACTAGTGTAGCATGGCGTGATGTAGTGGACCAGTGCGCCACTGATGGGGAATAGTGGTGCGCCACTGAATAGTCATTTCCTAGTAGTGATGTATTATTTGCCTTATGGTCTCGAGAGGGAACTACCCTTTGAAGTGTGGTAAAGTGAACGGCGAGAAGTGACATTACCGTATCAACACTTTAACACATGGATGAGGGGGATAAAGAGGGACTCACTAAGCTCATATCGATAACCATGGGGTAAAACCCTTAATAGCAATAGTCAATATGTGGCTTGCAGAAGACTAGCTATTGTGGTTATTTAGAGATGCGATGACCGATCGCTTTCTAGGCGCATCTTGTTACGAAGCTCTCCCCACACAAAATATGATTAAAAGCATACTTCATCTTGATTAACATTAATCCTAATGCTAGAGGTGGATCCAATAATCCGTGAGAATACTTTGTCTTATTAAGTTTCAACCCATTTCCCATAACGCTTTTTATTGCTTTGTTTACTTTCTTGCAACCAATTGCAACCATCCTATAGAACACTTTAAACTTGAGATTAGAAAACAATTTACCAGTAATATTTAATAGATAGTAGTGAGGGGCATTAATACCTTAACTAGTAGCTCCTCGTGGTTCAATACTCTTATTTCGAAACTAGCTATAATTGATAGGTGTACTTGAGTCATCATGATGGTTAAGGTTCCCCAAACCATATACATGTGTTGTCAATTAATTAACAACGGGTTCCTGTGATGTGGGTGATACGTCTCCAACGTATCGATAATTTCTTATGTTCCATGCTACTTTATTGATGATACCTACATGTTTTATGCACATTATATGTCATATTTATGCATTTTCTGGAACTAACCTATTAACAAGATGCCGAAGAGCCGCTTTGTCTTGCTTTTTGGTTTCTAAATCCTAGTAAAGAAATATTCTAATTGGACGAAACTTTCGCCCAGGGTCCTATTTTGCACGAAGCTTAAGACCGAAGACTAAGAAGTGGGGCCACGAGGCGGCCAGAGGAGGGCCGGCGCGCCCAGCCTGGGCCGCGCCGACCGCCCCCGGGCCCCTGTGGCCCCCCGCGACCCTCCGCCTACTTAAAGCTCCGTCGAACCCCCGACCGAGAGCCACGATACGAAACCTGCAGAGACGCCGCCGCCGCGAATCCCATCTCTGGGATTCTCGGAGATCGCTCCGCACCCTGCCGGGAGAGGGGATTCATCTCCTGAGGACTCTACACCGCCATGGTCGCCTCCGAGTGATGAGTGAGTAGTCCACCGGGACCATGGGTCCATAGCAAGCTAGATGGTCGTCTTCTCCTTGTTGTGCTTCATTGTTGGATCTTGTGAGCTGCCTAACATGATCAAGATCATCTATCCGTAATACTATATGTTGTGTTTGTCTGATCCGATGGATAGAGAGTACTATGATTATGGTGATTATCAATCTATTGTTTATGTGTTGTTTATGATCTTGCATGCTCTCCGTTATTAGTAGAGGCTCTGGCCAAGTTTTTGCTCTTAACTCCAAGAGGGGGTATTTATGCTCGATAGTGGGTTCATGCCTCATTGAATCTGATCGTGACAGAGGTTCTAAGGTTGTGATGTGTCATACACTAGGGATAAAACATTGATGCTATGTCTAAGGATGTAGTTGTTGATTACATTACGCACCATACTTAATGCAATTGTCTGTTGCTTTGCAACTTAATACGGAGGGGTTCGGATGATAACCTTAAGGTGGACTTTTTAGGCATAGATGCATGATGGCGGTCTATGTACTTTGTCGTAATGCCCTGATTAAATCTCACCATATTTACCATGTCATGTATATGCATTGTTATGCCTTTCTCTATTGTCAATTGCCCGACCGTAATTTGTTCACCCAACATGCTTTTATCTTATGGGAGAGACACCTCTAGTGAACCGTGGACCCTTCCTATTTTTACATAGCATACAATCTACTCAAATTGTGTTTATCGTTTTCTTTGCAAACATCTTCCACTCGATACGCTTAATCCTTTGTTACAGCAAGCCTGAGATTGACAACCTCACTGCTTCGTTGGGGCAAAGTACTTTGGTTGTGTTGTGCAGTTCCGCGTGCCGGAATCCCCGGTGTTGCGCCGCATCACATTTCGCGACCATCAACCTTCAACGTGCTTCTGGCTCCTCCTGGTTCGATTAAACCTGGTTTCTTTCTGAGGGAAAACTTGCTACTGTGCGCATCATACCTTCCTCTTGGGGTTCCCAACGAACGTGAGTTACACGCCATCAAGCTCTTTTTTCCGGCGCCGTTGTCGAGATCAAGACACGCTGTAAGGGGAGTCTCCACTTCTCAATCTCTTTACTTTGTTTTTGTCTTGCTTTATTTTATTTACTACTTTGTTTGCTGCACTAAATCAAAACACAAAAAAATTAGTTGCTAGTTTTACTTTATTTACTGTCTTGCTCTCTATATCAAAAACACAAAAAAAATTAGTTGCTTGCATTTACTTTATCTAGTTTGTTTTATTTACTGTTGCTAAAATGGCCAACCATGAAAATACTAAATTGTGTGACTTCACAAATGCAAATAATAATGATTTCCTATGCACACCTATTGCTCCACCTCGCTACTACAGCAGAATTCTTTGAAATTAAACATGCTTTACTAACCTGGTCATGAGAGAACAATTTTCTCGTGCTAGTTCTGATGATGCCGCGCCCATCTCAATAATTTTGTTGAACTTTGTGAAATGCAAAAGTATAAAGATGTAGATGGTGATATTATTAAATTGAAAGTGTTTCCTTTCTCATTAAGAGGAAGAGCTAAAGATTGGTTGCTATCTTTGCCTAAGAATAGTATTGATTCATGGACTAAATGCAAGGATGCTTTTATTGGTAGATATTATCCTCCCGCTAAAATTATATCTTTGAGAAGTAGCATAATGAATTTTAAACAATTAGATACTGAACATGTTGCTCAAGCTTGGGAGAGAATGAAAACTTTGGTAAAGAATTGCCCAACCCATGGACCGACTACTTGGATGATTATCCAAACCTTCTATGCAGACTAAATTTTCTTCAAATTTATTGGATTCAGCTGCTGGAGGTACCTTTATGTCCATCACATTGGGGGGCTACAAAACTTCTTGATGATATGATGATAAATTACTCGAATGGCACACGGAAGAGCTCCACAAGGTAAGAAGGTAAACTCAGAAGAAACCTCTTCCTTGAGTGATAAGATTGCTGTGATTATGTCTATGCTTGTGAATGGTAGATCTAATGTAGATCCAAATAATGTTCCTTTAGCTTCATTGGTTGCTCAAGAAGAAAATGTTGATGTGAATTTCATTAAAAATAATAATTTCAATAACAATGCTTATAGGAACAACTCGGTAATAACTATAGGCCATATCCTTCTCGCTAATGGTAATGGTTATGGTAATTCTTATGGGAATTCTTACAACAATAATAGGAATGTACCTCTGGTCTTGAAGCTATGCTTAAAGAATTTATTAGTACACAAACTGCTTTTAACAAATCTGTTGAGGAAAAGCTTGATAGAATTGATACTATTGCTTCTAGAGTTGATAGACTTGCCTCTGATGTAAATCTTTTAAAATTGAAAGTTATGCCTAATAATGATATTGATAATAAGATTACTACTACAGCAAATGCCATCCAAGTTAGAATTAATGAGAATATAAGATTAATGGCTGAACTGCTAGGTGGGATAGAGAAGAAAATGAAAAACTAGCTAAAGAGAATAATGTAGCTAAAGTTTGGACTATCACCACCACTAGTAATGCTAATTCTCCACATGTTGCTGCACCTCCTACTATCAATGGTAAAATAATTGGTGTTGGCAATGTTTCCACTCCTAGTGCAAAGCGTACAAAACTGCCTAAAATTGCTAAAACCCCTAGCACCACCATAGAAAATTTAGATAATGAAGCACCTAAAGCACCCTCTGCAACAAGTTGTGTTTGCATGAAAAATGATGTTGATGCTTCTACTCTCGATGTTACTTGATTTGCACTTTCTCTGAAAGGCGTTAAGAAAAGCGCTTATGGGAGACAACCCATGTTTTTACCTACAGCAATTTTTTGTTTTGTTGAGTCTTGGAAGTTGTTTACTACTGTAGCAACCTCTCCTTATCAAGTTTTTGTGCCAAGTAAAGTTTCTATGTCAAAGTTGATGTTATATTTGGGATTGCTGCGCAGAAACAGCATTGCTGTCTGTCACGAATCTGGGCACAATTCTCTGTAGAAAATTCGAAAAAATCTGCCAATTTACGAGCGTGATCCTCAGATATGTACGCAACTTTCATTAGTTTTGAGTTTTTCCATTTGAGCAAGTATGGTGCCATTTCTAAATTCGTCTTTACAGACTGTTCTGTTTTTGACAGATTCTGCCTTTTATTTCGCATTGCCTCTTTTGCTATGTTGGATTTATTTCTTTGATCCATTAATGTCCAGTAGCATTATGCAATGTCCAGAAGTGAAAATAATGATTGTGTCACCTCTGAATGAGTGAATTATTAATTGTGCACTAACCCTCTAATGAGTTTGCTTGAAGTTTGGTGTGAAGGAAGTTTTCAAGGGTTAAGAGAGGAGAATGATATACTATGATCAAGAGGAGTGAAAGTTTCTAAGCTTGGGGATGCCCCGTGGTTCACCCCTGCATATTTTAAGAAGACTAAGCGTCTAAGCTTGGGGATGCCCAAGGCATCCCCTCTTCATCGACAACATCATCAGGTTCCTCCCCGAAACTATATTTTTATTCAATCACATCTTGTGTTCTTTACTTGGAGCGTCGGTTTGTTTTCGTTTTGTTTTTGTTTGAATAAGATGGATCCTAGCATTCACTTTGTGGAGAGACACGCTCCGTTGTTGCATATGGACACATGTGTCCTTAGGCTTTACTCATAATGTTCAAGGCGAAGTTTCTTCTTCGTTAAATTGTTATATGGTTGGAATTGGAAAATGCTACATGTAGTAATTCTAAAATGTCTTGGATAATGTGATACTTGGCAATTGTTGTGCTCATGTTTAAGCTCTTGCATCATATGCTTTGCACCCATTAATAAAGAAATACATAGAGCTTGCTAAAATTTGATTTGCATATTTGGTCTCTCTAAGGTCTAGATAATATCTAGTATTGAGTTTTGAACAACAAGGAAGACAAGTAGAGTCTTATAATGTTTACAATATGTCTTTTATGTGAGTTTTGCTGCACTTGTTCATCCTTGAGTTTGCTTCAAATAACCTTGCTAGCCTAAACCTTGTATCGAGAGGGAATACTTCTCATGCATCCAAAATCCTTGAGCCAACTACTATGCCATTTGTGTCCACCATACCTACCCACTACATGGTATTTCTCCGCCATTCCAAAGTAAATTGCTTGAGTGCTACCTTTAAAATTCCATCATTCACCTTTGCAATATATAGCTCATGGGACAAAATAGCCTTAAAAACTATCGTAGTATTGAATATGTACTTATGCACTTTATATTTTATTAAGTTGCTTGTTGTGCGATAACCATGCTTCGGGGAACGCCATCAACTATTGTTGAATATCATGTGAGTTGCTATGCATGTCCGTCTTGTCTCGAAGGTCTATCATTTTAGTGGTTGGAGCATGCAAAATTGTTAGAGAAGAACATTGGGCCGCTAACTAAAGCCATGAACCATGGTTGAAGTTTCAGCTTTGGACATATATCCTCAATCTCATATGAGAATAATAACTTTGCTACATGCTTATGCATTTAAGAGGAGTCCATTATCTGTTGTCCATGTTGTCCCGGTATGGATGTCTAAGTTGAGAATAATCAAAAGCGAAAATCCGAAATGCGAGCATTCTCCTTAGACCTTTGTACAGGCGGCATGGAGGTACCCCTTGTGACACTTGGTTGAAACATGGCATGCGAAGATCCGGTAGTCCAAGTTAAGTAGGACGAGGTGCGGGCACTATTAGTATACTATGCGTGAGGCTTGCAACTTGTAAGATATAATTTTCATAACTCATATGCTTTATTACTACCGTTGACAAAATTGTTTCATGTTTTCAAAATAAAAGCTCTAGCACAAATACAACAATCGATGCTTTCCTCTTTGAAGGACCTTTCTTTTACTTTTATTGTTGAGTCAGTTTACCTATCTCCCTCCACCTTAAGAAGCAAACACTTGTGTGAACTGTGCATTGATTCCTACATACTTGCATATTGCACTTGTTATACTACTTTATGTTGACAATATCCATGAGATATACATGTTATAAGTTGAAAGCAACCGCTGAAACTTAATCTTCCTTTGTGTTGCTTCAACACCTTTACTTTGATTTATTGCTTTATGAGTTAACTCTTATGCAAGACTTATTGATGCTTGTCTTGAAGTACTATTCATGAAAAGTCTTTGCTTTATGATTCACTTGTTTACTCATGTCATTACCTTTGTTTTGATCGCTGCATTCATTACATATGTTTACAAATAGTATGATCAAGATTATGATGGCATGTCACTCCGAAATTATCTTTGTTATCGTTTACTTGCTCGGGACGAGAACTAAGCTTGGGGATGCCGATACGTCTCCAACGTATCGATAATTTCTTATGTTCCATGCTACTTTATTGATGATACCTACATGTTTTATGCACATTATATGTCATATTTATGCATTTTCCTGAACTAACCTATTAACAAGATGCCGAAGAGCTAGTTGCTGTTTTTTTTGGTTTCGTAAATCCTAGTAAAGAAATATTCTCGAAATTGGACGAAACTTTCGCCCAGGGTCCTATTTTTGCACGAAGCTTCCAAGACCGAAGACCTAACGAAGTGGGGCCACGAGGCGCGAGGGCGGCGCGGCCCGTGCCTTGGCCGCGCCGACCTGCCCCCGGGCCCCTCGTGTGCCCCCGCTGACCCTCCGCCTACTTAAAGCCTGTCGCGAAACCCCCAGATCGAGAGCCACGATACGGAAAACCTTACGAGACGCGCGCCGCGAATCCCATCTCGGGATTGGAGATCGCCTCCGCACCCGCCGGAGAGGGATTCATCTCCGAGGACTCTACACCGCCATGGTCGCCTCCGAGAGGATGAGTGAGTAGTCCACCCCCGGACCATGGGTCCATAGCAGTAGCTAGATGGTCGTCTTCTCCTTGTTGTGCTTCATTGTTGGATCTTGTGAGCTACCTAACATGATCAAGATCATCTATCTGTAATACTATATGTTGTGTTTGTCGGGATCCGATGGATAGAGAGTACTATGATTATGGTGATTATCAATCTATTGTTTATGTGTTGTTTATGATCTTGCATGCTCTCCGTTATTAGTAGAGGCTCGCCAAGTTTTTGCTCTTAACTCCAAGAGGGGTATTTATGCTCGATAGTGGGTTCATGCCTTCATTGAATCTGGGATCGTGACAGAGGTTCTAAGGTTGTGATGTGTTGTTGCCACTAGGGATAAAACATTGATGCTATGTCTAAGGATGTAGTTGTTGATTACATTACGCACCATACTTAATGCAATTGTCTGTGCTTTGCAACTTAATACCGAGGGGGTTCGGATGATAACCGAAGGTGGACTTTTTAGGCATAGATGCAGTTGGATGGCGGTCTATGTACTTTGTCGTAATGCCCGATTAAATCTCACTATATTTACCATGTCATGTATATGCATTGTTATGCCTTTCTCTATTTGTCAATTGCCCGACCGTAATTTGTTCACCCAACATGCTTTTATCTTATGGGAGAGACACCTCTAGTGAACTGTGGACCCGGTCCTATTCTTTACATAGCATACAATCTACTAATTGTGTTTACCGTTTTGCAAACATCTTCCACTCGATACGCTTAATCCTTTGTTACAGCAAGCCTGAGATTGACAACCTCTGTTTTTGGGGCAAAGTACTTTGGTTGTGTTGTGTCCGCGTTGGCGCAATCCCGGTGTTGCGCCGCATCACATTTCGCGACCATCAACCTTCAACGTGCTTCTTGGCTCCTCCTGGTTCGATTAAACCTTGGTTTCTTTCTGAGGGAAAACTTGCTACTGTGCGCATCATACCTTCCTCTTGGGGTTCCCAACGAACGTGTGAGTTACACGCCATCAGTGGGCTAAGCCACGGGGTTTGTCCCAATCTTACAGATTGACCTTCGAAGTTGGAATTCATGGGGGTGGTGGAAGAGCACGGTGAAAGAGGTGGGGAAATCGGGGGATACAACTCACACATACACAAATCTGATTGTCCTTGTTGGCCGAAAATACCATTTCGATGGAGTTTGCGGAGAGGAGACATTGTGGTAGAGTTCCCGACAAAGAGATCGCCAAACTAAGAAGAGAATCCTAGAATGGAGAAGAGACTTCCCAATTTATAGAATTGCAAGAAGAAAGACCCATAACGTGGAATTTCAAACAAAAGATCAGTTAGAAAAGTAGAGTTCTCTAAAGTGGAAAGATCCTTGATAGGGAGGAGCCTTGATACAACTCAAAATGATAGCTATGAGAGGTTTTTCACACAAGGGAGGTAGATGCATAAGAAAATCTAGTTCATCATCCAAACCCAGGGTTTCAACAAAGGGGTGGGGGCATATATATAGCCATCCACGAAATAGGGACGTAATTGTAATAGTTGAAAATGTTCTTGAGTGTCCATGGCCTTTGGCCCGCGTTGACTTGAGGCTCCTGAGTCACTTACACCAGAGACACTAGTGTTCTCAGGACGAAGACTCTAGTCTGGTCGATGGATGTTTGGAGATTTCATCCAAAGTCTTCCGATGGGTGGCATAAAGACTCAGGAACCTCATACAGGGCGTGAGGCACACCGTTTAGCGAGCTGGGATCGCTGGGTCCGGAGACTCCGGCATGTGCAGGTCCGAAGACTCCGATGTGCTTCAGAAGAGGTTTGGAATTATTCAAGGACGTGTCGAGTATTAGAAACCACTGGTCCTATGGCAAATAATGACACGTTGCATCATCTTACATAACATGATCATTGAAGACGAGGGAGAATTGCTAGAGAACTTTCGGTATGTCACAAATGGAGATCCCGTTGAGCCTGACCATGATGCAAACAAGATTTAGCAATTCCTCGACATGCACGGAACCATCGTGACAATGATATGCACACTGAAAGAGATTGTGACTATACCCATTCACATACTCAGTCCCAAAATGATCCTGTTGAGCATCACTGCATCTCCATGCGGAATCTTAGTTGTGCCTTTATTTATGAATTTGAATTTCAATGGGTTTGAATTTAAAATTGATTTTTTACATTGAAGAATTTAATTTATAATAACAAATATTTTAGGAGCTTAAGTATAGAGAATTGGTTATAAACGGCTAAATATTAGAAGAGCAAATATAAGGGCATGTGTAATGGTTGATAAGATTGTCTTATCTTAGCACCCCACGCAATCTAGATATAGCAGCAAAACATACAATGGATTATTTTTTAGTCTTATCTTTAGTAATCAGATATCCTAAATTTATGGTGAGAGAGATTTTGCTAAAAGATCAGCTCTTATAATTAAGAGACGACAATTTTTTTTAATATTCTCTCTCCACCATCTCAACGTTTATCTTACGTGACACTGCTAAAATATCACTACCGTACATGCTGTAAGAAGTTATGAGATAGAAAAACGTTACGCCTCTAACTGAGATGCCCTAACCTTTTCAAAGTCAAAACGGTATTGTCGCTTATAACACAGGGAAAAATTGCGGGAAAGAACAAGAAAGAAAGAAGCAGGCATATGCCGTCCTCACCCACTGGGACGCGGGCCTACCTCTCCTGGTCCGACTACAAAACAGCCATCCCGGAAGACCCACCAATCAGCTTCCCCCACGGCACCGGCCCCACCAGCACCCACCAAACGCGCCCGAGGCCGGCCGATCACGATACGATCTCTCACTAACGCGTGGGACCCACACGTCAGGGTTAAGAGAGAGAGAGAGAGAGGCCGTCCCAACCGAAAGAGAAAAATACCAAACGCACGCAAGGCCACACGCACCCCGACCCCGACCTCGACCAGTTCCCAGCCAGGCCATCCCACCTCCAGCCCCCTCTCGCCCCACCTCGCCGCCGCCGCCGGCGTCGCGGCCCGCCGATGGCCAAGACCCGGAAGCCCCCGCCGCCGCCCCCTCCCCCTCCGCCCCCGCCCCCCGCGGAAACCCCGTCCCCGCAGCGCAAGCGCAAGAAGAAGGGCCGCCCGTCCCTCCTCGACCTCCAGCGCCGCAGCCTCCGCCTCCAGGCGCAGAGCCCCGAGCCCGCCCCCGCCGCCTCCTCCCCGCCCCGCAACCCCTCCGACGACGACGACGACGCGCCCGCCGCCAGCGGCCGCAGGCGCCAGAAGCGCCTCAAGAGCGTCCTCTCCGGCGCCGCCGAGGTCCGGCCCCTCCTCCTCCCACCTCCCTCGCGCCGCAATTTCGAAATTCCCCGAGGTTTTGCGGCCTCCCCCGCGCACGGGGTTTTGGGCGCGGGACACGCGGCGATGCGGAGCTGCAGTGGTTGGATCTGCCTGCCCGCGGGGTTGGGATTTTTTCTCGGGGCCCCCCTCCGGCTCGCTCCCTCCGTGGCGGGGCTGGGAATCTGGCGGGAGCGGAGATCAGCAGCTCCGCTCAGTGGCAGTTGGTTGGGGATTATGAGAGCTCCTGCTTTTTTTGGGCGGGTTTCGATTTTTATTTTCAAGTTTCTGCTGTCCGAGCCTGGGCGCAGGGATCTTGACCTCGTCAGCCAGCGCTTTAATCCTTTCCTTTGCCGGTAACAGTGCGCGGATCTGACAAGTTTTTCACGGATTTGACTGCCTTTTCCCGAGTATTAACGCCACTGTCCGTCCGTCCGCCCGAAAAGCAGCGAAAGTCGTCGCCTCTGCCGCGCGGGGACAAGATTGTTGCTGCTGCAGCTCCCACTGCCTGGCTCTGAATTTGACGCTTTTATTATGTCACCTTGTTTGACGCAAGCTCAATAAGATTTCATGGCGGACTCAAGCTCTATAACTAACTGACTGCTCTTCTTTACTGCTGCAGGACGAGGAGGAGGCGGTGGCGGTGGCGGTGGCGGTGAAGAAGAAGGATGCGGCGAAAGCGACCGGGAAAGGTGAGGGTCTTGGAGGGAACCAAGCATCGGTCGTTAAACAATTTGAATTTTTCTCGAGTTTTGCTCACCTCGCGCTGCTGCTTGTGGGAGCAGGGGCCGCTGCGTCGGATGGCGGGCCCACGGGGACGCCCCTCCCGGACAAAAAGTTGCTTCTCTTCATCCTCGACAGGCTCCAGAAGTGAGTGCCCTGGCCCCATCATCCTCCTGACCTGCACTTCTCCCGCCAGCCACAGCCTCGGCCTTTTGTTGCCTCTGGTTTTTTCAGCTACTATGTGCGTGCCTTTGTTTCTCACTGCCCTCTTGCACTGCTTATTACTCCCAGGAAGGATACCTATGGAGTTTACTCGGAGCCCGTCGACCCGGAGGAGGTTAGCGGTTTAGCTCTAGCTCTTTTGTGTTGTTCTAGCTCCTTTCTTGTTCTGGTGTTGTAGTGCTAGCCCTTACAATTTAGCTCTAGCTCCTTTCTTGTTCTGGTGTTGTAGTGCTGATGCTGATACTGGTTATGTTTTGTGTGGCTGCAGCTTCCGGATTACCACGAGCTTATCGAGCATCCTATGGACTTCGCGACGATCCGCGAGAAGCTGTTGAATGACTCGTATACCATCTTAGAGCAGTTCGAGGTATGATGCCTGCCTATTCTGTTACTGTCTATGTCTGTTGTTTGTGTTACTGGCTCTGTTTTGGATGCTAGCTTCTGCCCGCTTTTCTTTGCTGCCTTATTTTCTGGTTCACTTCATAGGCTAGAGCCTTGTTCTGCTTTTTTGAACAGTTTGATGTATAATGCCTGCCTAGTCTGTTACTGTCTATGCCTGATGTTTGTGTTACTTGCTCTGTTTTGGATGCTAACTTCTGCCCGCTCTTCTATCCTGCTTTATTTTCTGGATCACTTCATAGGTTAGAGCATTGTTCTGCTTATTTTGTTTGCACAATCAAGGGCCTTAATCCTTGCTTTGTTCTTCTTTTCTGTTTGTTGCTTATAATGTACTACATACAGTCTCAATGATCACTGGTTTTGTTTGTTGTGCTTTCTGCATTTTGGGTGCAATGGCCAATAATTTCTCGTGTAAGATACATTGCAATATGTTCACATAGTTGAGGCGGTTGTCTGCATGATGCTTTTGCATTTATCTTTAATCCTAAACAGAGCCAAAATACGGATCTTTTTGTATGAATTATTATCCTCACTGGGATTCACTCTTTGTTTTGGCATTTAGAGAATTCCTATGTTGCGATGTCATGATACCTAATACTGTAGTCTGTTAGGGGAGAAAATCCAGTGAGCTCATTCATGATTTACTACTACCTCAGATCCAACTTGTACTAATTAATTAAGACTGTACTTTATGCTCTGAACTTCCGGAGAGATATACTACTATGTTGTACATCATCAATCTATCTAACAGTCGAACCTCCACTTCATTCTTTCCAGCTAACATACGCTAGATCATTAGAGGCTGAAATTTAATGAGCAAGTCTATCCAGATTTACGGAGAGAATAATCCCATAGCTGTGCCTACTTAAGTTTTTTTAACAGAGATTGTGCCTACTTAAGTTGATAGCTTTAATAGGAAATGTTGGTATTTCATGAGCTTCTATAATACAAACTCCATACTGAAGCTCTACATTTTGCATATGTTAGTTATGTCTGTTGTTGATAGCTGGCTTTTAGCTGCTATGCCTTTTCTGTTGAACTAAACTACAATTCAGTCTGTCGTAAAGGCCTGTGAAGGTGTATTACTTTGCTCGAATCCTGTGTCTTAAAGTCTAAGTACTCCCATCAGAACCAAGAAACTGGGCATGTCGTAGATATATCCTTCTGCAAGATATAGTTTATGCACTGGGATTTACATCTGTTAGTTAGTTTTTATCTTGAACCTGCATCTTGAAATTGATGTTTCATTTACAGCAACAATGATGTCAATATTTCTGAACTGTATGAGAGATTGATTATTGTCTTACATGCTGGAAATCATAATTGAGCAACAGTCTGCTTCCATAGCATGGATATTTTATTGATAACTATGTTTTTTCTGTGCAGAATGATGTATTTTTACTTACAGCAAATGCCATGTCGTACAATTCAGACGATACAGTATACCATCGCCAGGTATTTTTTACTATGATGTACTGCTGTATTATCTGGTCCTCATGTTATTTTGTAGCCCTTTCCTTATGTCTGGTACGTTTGTTTGGTGCCCAAAACATGAGTGCCATATTTTTTGTCTGCTCGGTTCAGTCCTTTGGGAACTGCTGTGTAAATGCGTAACCTGATCTTCTGTTCATAATATCTCTAGATACAGGGCATCAAGTTTATTGTTTTTCCACAACAGATTTCCTCCAAAAAGCCGTTGTGTAAGAAAATATTATGCATTCACAACACAAAAAACTGATATATTTTGAGGTTTAAAAAGTGCTAGGCGTTAATTCCTAGTTTTACCTCTGCATAGTGCATATCTTGCGTAAGAGCACACATATCATGATTAGGCGCTAGGTGTTTTGTTGTCGCCTAGCGTGCCTTTTTTAATGTTGACATTTTAAGATATAGTCGTTTCTGTTCTTTTGCTTCTTACACCTATTTTGCTGTGTATGTTAAGTTACAGTATTCTTGGCTACTTATCTAAAATGTTCACATTTCCGTAGGCACGGTCTATCGAAGCTCTTGCTAAAAAGGATTTTGAGAACTTGAGACAAGCTAGTGATAGTGAAGAAGAACAACCGAAGACAGCACCGAGAAGAGGCAGGCCACCGAAATATTTAAAGAAACCAGCTGAGAAGGCTGAGGATGAAGTTTCACCAGATTTATCCAATGTAAAAACAAATAAATCTGCAGACAACACTGAAACAAGAAAAAGATGGTCTAGTGAGAGAACTCGAAATACAAATATCTCCATGAGAGATTCATCCATTCTTCAGCACAATACATTCAGTTCTTTTAGTGGTAAAAAAACAGAGAAAACTGTTGCTTACTCAGGTTTGTTTTTCTTAGTAACAAACTTCTCATGTGTACGGTGCGGAGCTATACTTGTGGATCATAAACATGGCTAATGCTACTTTGTTCGTGTAGGACCTTCGAAGTATGGAAAGAAGACTACTTACTTAGATGATGATAATCGGAGTACATATGACCAACAATACTCACATTATAGTCCTCTGTTTTCTGCCCTTGATTGTGAAAGGAAACAACTACTTCCAGTAAGCACATTCTGATCATCTTATATTAAATTCTAAAATCTTAACTTGTAACTTATAAGCTTTTCCAACTTAGCTGTTTGGTGAACGTTTGCAGCTACTACTTGACATTTGTTTCGGATTAAATCTAATGAGAGTTAGAATAAAAATGTTTACATGCTACGTCATTTATTTTAGACTGAATATTTTTCCGTAATGTAAACAGATTGGGCTTCAACAGCAACATGCATATGCTCGGAGCTTGGCACGGTTTGCTGCAAAACTTGGTCCGGTTGGATGGGATATAGCAGCAAAGGGTATCAGACGGGTATTGCCTCCTGGGACAAAGTTTGGCCCAGGTTGGGTTGTAGATGGTGAGCCACCTCAAAACTCCCAGTGGTCTCGAGTTCCTGAATCCACTGATCCATCCACCGAGTCCAGTATTCCATCCGGCATAACACCCAAAAGCGATGATCCCCGTCGGAGTTCTGAGCAATCTCCAAATGCGGATTCCCTGGGCGAAGAGCATCTAGCTAAAAGCCAGTCAGTGGCGTCCACATCTGCAAGCTTTGACAGGAGCTCTACATTTGCCAGCAAAGTACCCGTGTATGAAAATGGAGTTACTGTGCCATGTGATAGCGTGGGTAATACTGGACCAACACCTCCGTTACAGCAGCAGAGTTATAGTCAAGAAATCCCTTCTAACATGAACGGCATAGCCCCTGCTGTGCCAAACACCATGGGTCAGTATGCTGGACAAGGATTATTTGGAGCAGGCATGCAAATGACGCATGCTCAAGTGCTGGGGATGTTCTCTGGAGTAAATGGCAGAGCCAACGGGTTTCTCCACGGGCACCCGCTGGCTTCGGAGGGTGTTAAAGCGACACAGAATGGAGTTGTTGGAAAGGCAGCCACCAGTCCCTTGCAAGATGCAGTTCATGACCCAAAGGGTTCGTTTCCACAGAATGAGAACAGTCCTGCTTCTCCAAGCCAAAACGCCGGTGGTTCCTCGCCTAGGGGGAAAATAGCGAACCCGAAGCACCCGGACTTGGTTTTACAGCTCTGAGCACAGTAGCAGTCATTGACATAGATCACTTTAGTATATGCCGTCCCTGATGGAAACAAGGCGGGTCATAATCCTGCTTCTCCAGGGATAAATCCTCCAGCATCAGACCCGTTGATAGACATCTGCAGTACACCGAGCGGCACCCAGGAAGTTCAGAGGACGGCTGTATTCACGGCCAGAGGAGAATAATAAATCGGGGCTGGACGAGGCGAGGCAAGACAAGGTCTCAGGAAGTGAAATAAGCAGGGCTATTTGATGATCTGACCCCTAGTGAATGAATCATAATGAGTTGTTGTAAAAGGGTAGGTAGTGTGTACAGATTCTAATCGTATTGGAGATGATAATGTTGGGGCGCCTGGGTAGCAGTATCCAATGTGTAACATTATAGTAGAACAGTAGAACAAGTAGAGCATACAAGGTGGGAAGATGCGAGGTGAATAGTTGTGCCGTTTCCCGCTGAGGCGGATGACGATGACGATGATGGCGAGGAGTCTGGCAGGCAGATGTGTTTCGATGGCTGAGCTGAGCAAGTGAGCAGCAGTAGCAGCCTCGGTCTAAGTTGTGCCTTGAGCCTCTGGCATACTGTGAGATGATCCTGTTATGTTGTGGTATCATTTCTTGATGTCGATGTTATTACTCTTTACTTGTAGTCTGAAATCTTTGATATCACATTGGTTTAGGCAAAGCTTTGCATAAACCTGGATGGGAGGGAGTATATTGTATGTGGCTCATTTTAGATTTTTTTTCAACCTTGTGCCGACTTGTGCTGTCCCATTTTCCTCTTTTGCACAGGAGAGGCCTAGCCATTGATGTCTACGTGTGACATGTATAGAAATTAAGCCAGGAGTAGCGTGAGTAGGACTGGTAGGTGGTGCCGGACGTACCGTGGATATGCAAGGATTCGACGGTGGCCGGCCATGATTCTTCAAGTCACAGTCGACGACGAGGACAGCAAAAACGATTCTTTCCGCAGAGATCGGATATGCTATCAGTCACCGTCCGTCACATCCTTGGCAGATGGTTCCAACTTTCTACCTTTACCAGGCAGCTGCCCGCGCCGCGTTCCATGACATGGCAATAAATTATGTATCCGTGGCATGGCAACACGTGACGTGACGCTGGTAGCCCGAGCATGGGTGGGAGCCTGGGAGGGCGTCGTCAATGCTGCTGGGCACTAAAAACTGAAAGAACAATCTTCGTGATGAGCATGCGCGGCAGGCTCAGCTCCAACAATCTTGTAGTATATCTACTTGGCGCATCTGTACTTTTTTTTTTGCCAAAGAGGAGGAGCTTCGGGCGAAAACCCTGCAGCCTGCCACAGTGGCAGGTAAAAATATGTGCTCCGTTTGCTCGAAGCGGGCGCCGGTAGCGTGTTGTCACTTCCCCTCTTGAGGGCGTCATCTTGGGGGGCACCGATGTGGCTACCTTCTTCGCGATAGGGCTCCAGGTGAAAGCCCTTGACCATCGGTCTCAGTGGCGGCGGCGCGGTGCGTCGTTACCCTCTTGGGAGCATTGTCGTGGAGCCCTAGTTTTTCCTTGCCTGGGATCGTTTTGTCTGGTGGCAAGTTTTGGTCTTTTGTGTTTTTCATGTTTACTTTGATCAGGTAGCCCGAGGAGGAGGCTATTGCACGACCCCCCCCCTCCCTTTGCGTCAATGTCTGGTGTTCATGGGTAGTGGCCCCGAATGGCTGTTATGCGCCGAGGAGGTGCCCTGGATGGCTATTATGCGCCGAGGAGGTGGCCTCGGGAAGTGATGGAACGACGACTCTATGGGGTGGTCCAGTGGGTTTTGCATGGCGTGGGTGACAATCTCGAGAGTACAACGGGTTGTCGGCTTGGTCGACACGTCCTAGAGGGGAAGGGCCGAGGCAGCTGCCTCGAACATGGTGTGGCAGTTGCGGTGTGCGGGTAGTTTTTCTGTGCAGCTTGGGTTACAGACAACTAGGTCGTGTGGCATTGTAGCTCGAGAGCGAGAGGTTGCATGTCGGGGCGACAACACAGAAGGTGTGGTCTCGGTGGATCGCACAAGGCGTGATGGTGCGATGGAAGTCAGGGTGACGATTCCGAAAGTTCTGCAACATCGAGGTTATTGGACATTGTCTTGTGTGGGCGCCGAGTTTGCTCTTGGTGTTAGTCGTCATCGTGTCTTGTGACGCTTTTGGTTCAGGGTGTTGTGTAGCGTGGGTCTCTTGTGCTATGGGGAGTGTGCCAAGTTTGCTCCTCCCATAGCAGTCAAGATGTCTTCTACCCGAGATTGATAGAAGACCGGCTATATTTATGATCTTTTTGTTCTCGAGTCTTGAGTGGGCTTTGCCCTGACAGGTGGGCATGACCCCGTATTGTTGGTGGCTGGGTGTTCTGCGAATCTAGCATCAAACCAGTTTCTTGTTAGTCTGCCTAATCTTTTTCTATCTTTATTTGAAATCCAAATCGAAATGCCTCAACTTGATAAATTGACTTATTTCTCACAATTCTTCTGGTTATGCATTCTCCTCTTTACCTTTTATATTATCTTATTTAATAATAATAATGGAATACCTGGAATTAGCAGAATCCTCAAACTACGGAGCCAACTGCTTTCGCACCGGGGGAACAAGATCCAGAGCAAAGACCCTAAGAATTTGGAAGATATCTCGAGAAAAGGTTTTAGCACAGTTTCCACGCCCTCATTTTGAGACCTCGAAACATCATGACAAATTACTTCTTTTAGGAACACATATAAGAAAAAGGATAACAATAGCCCTCCTTTTAACTACTTCATTTTCATTATGAATTTCATAGTAACAGAAATGGCCTTAGCTCTAGTATGATTTTCGCCCGCTTTTTTGGCTAATTAACTAAACACCTTTTCCTTAATTACTAGATAAGACAATGCTTTTCTTCGTTTTATTAAAAAGAATCCATGGAATCCATCAGGGTCGCCATGTGGCGGTGTCTATCTTGGAGAGCATCATTCAATTGTGGCAATGAGGCGCGTACTCGGCCACCCTCCGCCTTGCCCCAGCCTGCGCGCCGGCCGGCCGTTCCATTACTTTGTCACATGAAACCATTGCTGCTCCTAGTACCGCTACGTACGCAGCGCTGTGAAGGTACCCGCCGTGGAAGGGAAGGAGGTTGCGACGTCGCTGAGGTGTTATCAGCACCATCTGGATTCAGCGGCCGCCGTGGAAGGAAATGGACGTTGCTGACCCAGCTGGACTCAGCGGGCGGGAGACATTCGGACTGTTTGCTACCACAGTCACGCGCCACGTGGTGCCTACGAATCATCTAGGTGTACAGAGTGTGGGACCGTACAGCAGCCGGAGACAGAGTACATATTGTCGTCTCGTGCATTTTCACATGTTGCCCGGTTCTGAATGCTTATCGCATATTTAGCTAAAATATACTCCTGGTGCAGTCTCGCACTTGGAGTAAATTAAAACATGTCTAACTTTATTAAAATCTTGAGACACATTTTAATCTGTCTACGATAGGTATTTGGAGCAGGAGGAAGCAATGATCTGCCCCTAGCCTGCAAATTGTGGCTAGCTGCATGTAAAAATCACTGCTAATTGTTTACATAGTTGCATTGCACTTCTACTTTTTCTTCTGTCCCATACAAATGGTAATGCATTAATACTAAAATGATATATTAACTATACCTGGTCTCTGCGATAACACAGTATCACGAGTAGCAATGATCCATGGTGCGCACCGTTTAGCATTCATCACTTGACAACACAGGGAAAGGGCAATTCTCCAAAAACCACACTTCTAGGCATTGTTCAGAGATTTCAGCCAACCCCCTAGGTTTGAGGTGTTTGAAGGGTATCAGATTCCATCCAAGTCAATAAACCCTCTAATACTTTTCAAAACACTCCAATGCTAAACGGTGGCTCTGCTTGACAGTGGGATAGGGTTTTCTCGGTGGCCGATAGACGGCGGTGGCAGCCCCCTTTCTTCCCTCTCTGTTCGTGGAGAGGGAGCTGGAGGTGCGGTACCATATCTGGTCGGGGATTTGATCTCGTGCTTGCCAGGGGTTGTGGCCGGTGGGGAGCTTGGTGGTCGTCATGGTGGAGAGCATGGTCCTGCTCCACATGTGTTATATGCGCCCCTCTGGCCAGATTGGACGAATGATGGGGCAATATGTCTTGATCCCGCCTTCCCCGAGGACAGCCAGTTGTCTGCTCACTGCGGACGCGCTTGCAGCATGATTTGGATTGTCTTTGTCTTTAGGTCTTTGCAGGCTGGGACATCGGTGAGTTAGATGGTGCGTTTGCGAAAGCACCACAAGGCTTCAGCCAATGCTGGCAACGACGACGTCCATGGATGTCTTTTGGCTCCTTGGAGGTGTGGCCATGATGCCCATCTGGTTACTGATTTCCTTCTCCTTGGCACCTATGTTGCCATTATGACTTTTATCGTTTTTGAGTTCCTCCTTGATATCCCTATTTGTCGATGCCTTGATCCAAGTTAGCTTGGCTTTTTTTAAACATTTTGCTTTCCAGATTGCGCGACCATTCTTGAGCCTAGGAGCGTATTCGGAGTTGGTGCCTTGCCACGGAAGTTACTAGTGCTTTCACCATCTAATTGGCAGCTTGGTTGCCAGGACAAAGACATAGGTGTTTATTGGTATGGGTGTTGAAGCTTCCGTGAAATATGTGCACAACTCTATCCGGTGCTGACAATGATGACGCCCGCGGGTGCCGTTTCCCTTCTTAGAGGCATTGTCATGAAGTTCCCCTCTTTGAACCCGGAGTTTCGTCTTCTCAATGGTGCAGTTAGCTGGTGTCTGGGGTGTTGGTGGCCCTCTACGTGCCAATATGTGAAGAGGTGCGGGTTTGATATGTTGTAGTTCCTCGTTGTGGCGTCTTGGTGCTTGAAGGTTCAAGTCAAGATGCTAGTGTTTAGGCATAGACTTGTGCTTCCTGTAGAGTGCTAGTAGATCAGAGCTTAGCCCTGCTCTGCTTGTTCTCTTTCTCTTTGTCTTTATCTTTTCATGGATGTGATGTATCTCTAGCTGGTCTCCTTTGTTTTTCTTTTACTTTTGGCTGTTGGGTTTGTGGTTGTGTTGTTGTAATCCTTGACAGTTGATAGCTTTATTAATTCTAACGGGGGCCATTTCGAGCCTGCCATCTAAAGAAACTCATCGGCACCACCACAATCACATTCCATTGACACTTCAGTGGTCCCACACCTTCGTCGTTAGTGACAATCCGTGCTAGAATTTGGGCATTGCGACCACCCTAGGCGACTCCAGCACACATATTCACATTCACCGCAACAATGCCTCACATTGTCATAGCTTGTTGTCACTGATCTCTACGCACAAGGCCAGGTGCGACCCATTATTCTGTGCGGAATTTGAAATCACGACCTAGAATGCCACGCCGCTTATCCGAGTTCTTGCATGCCACCTCACCGTAAGCACAAGTTTTATTTTGACATATATTAATATCAGGAAGATACCAACTACACCTAGCGTTTGCAACAACACAATGCCATGAAGACGGTATGTATGCACACAGCCAAAAAACAAAACAAAAATAGAAAAATAGAAGTCCCACTAAACAGTGATCTATTCCTGGTAGTTGCAACACATCCACCGCTAAGACAACACTCAACATCCAAATTTTCCAAAAGTGACGCCTTCAAGAAAGAAACAATACACAAGCTCTCTATCATCGTCCGATCATAGATCTTAGATTTTACCCTGAAGAAAGTCTACGTTTAAAATAATGCCTTCAAAAAGGGCATTGCCAGCCACAACCAAGTACAACCAGATCTCGGATTTTCACTCTGAAAGATAAGACTTTGTACTCCCCTTGTGTTCCCCCACTTGTCGATGCCTCTGCTACAAGTCACAAATCACCAAGCAAGTTCCTCATCTCCCCAAAGAATCCACCATTACCAGGCCTTAGAATTCAGTCATCATGACATTCTCCGTCATTGACTTCACCATGAAACTCGAAATACATGTCCCATTATGTTGCAAAATTGCGGTCTGGTTATTCGTCACAGAATGTGTATGGACAGCTAATAGACTTGCAAAACGAGGGCTCCCTCACAACGAGCGATGCGTCTTCTGCAACTCTGTTGTAAAAAGTTGTCAACATTGTTTGGAACTCGATCATGAGGTGGGCTGGTTTCACCCAAGCTATCCATGTCAGTAACCTGAGGCTTAAATTATGGTGGCAACACACGGAGAAGCTGAACACCTCTTGGTCGATTTCGAGAGATATGCCAATTTGTGGGGTTTCCCTTTCTTTCTTTCAATATACACACATGGTCTGTATACACATGCAGATCTTTTGCATGTGTTGATTTTTTTTTTGCACTGCGATAAAATGTGTGATTAACTTTGGTAGCTAATCATCAGCTCGGGGATAGGATTGATTAGTACTAGAACGCGACAAAGATAGCTTGGAATCTAAGTTAAACTCTCCTTGATTACGTTGAATCGTCAACCTATGAACTGGAGTGGTTTACAAGGAAGACTAATGGCTAAGCTAGTTGATCTTTTGTCGGGTCAATCACGGAGCTACTCCTCCTAGCTGTTTACACGATGCCCTAGGAGCCTAGTCCTGCAGAAATATTGGTAGGCAATCAGTCATGGTGCAACAAACACAAGTTTTTTTTTTTGAGAATTTGCAACAAACACAAGTGGCTCTCCTGATCCAAGCAATGATCTAATTAAGAGAAATATTTCTCTCGCACGCACGTGATCGATACGATGCGAGAACCAACCTCAGGTTGGATGGTTAGGAGGATGGTTGTATCCCCAGCTCACCAGAGTTCAAACCCCAGGTTTGACATCTGTGTGTCTCATAAAGGCGGAATATTCATTCAGTGGGAGGCGACGTTCCCGTCGATACGCATTTCGAATTTCAGATCCAATCCGGGCGAGGTGCTCACAGTCCACAAAGATATACGGAGAAGACGCACTGTTTGTCAAAAAAAAAAGTGATCGATACGATGCGGGGCGAACTCCACATGGAGAAGAACTAGTGTACAGTCCACAGTTCCACACTAGCAATAGCTAAGCTCTCCACTCCCTAAAATTTCAGCGGCTGACGGCACGGCCCCACCCAACTAACTAACTACTAGTAGAACTGTTGGATTCACAGCCTAGTGACCACTGGTCCCAGATGACTATCGCACTGGGTGTAAAGCCTCCCTGATCTCGCAGGCACTTGCATTGCATCTACGCATGGCCCATGCATGCGTGCCGGACCCGAGCTGCAATCCATTCCGATCTTCACGCGCCCGCGCGATGAAGGAGGCCGTAGAATTCCACATGATGCGTGCGTTGCGTCCATGTTGCAATCATGGGTATCCTTTCCTTTGCATTGCTCGTATCATAGGCGTCCAGTGTACCTCACCAAGGAGACAGGCAGTGATGCAGCGTTATGGAGTGTTCAGCTCTGCTCTTGATGGTTCATATCAATAGAAATGCAAGCACAAATGGTAATGTATCTGATTAGAGGTATATCTCGAATGCTTTTTTTTCCAAGCGATCCAACATGGGATCGATTTTCATTACCATCAAGATAATGAAAATAACAGGTGTTCAAAAGTAGCAGGAAAAAGCAAGAGGGGGATCAATATAACTCGAATGCTAATTGACCCCTACACATATTCATTGCAAGATGTGGGGCAAGCAGCATGGTAAGAGCATCTCCACTCGTCTCCCCGAGAAGCCCCCCACGAGCCGTTTTTTACATCCGGACGGCGAAATCCGGCGCCCCGGTTCCTCGATTTCGTCCGGATTTGGCCTAAATTCATCCGGCGATCCCACGCCATCCCCGCCCCCGGGAGCGCTCGGGGACTCCGGATGGAGCAAAACCAACCGCCCACGCCCACGTGTCTCCTCTTCCTCCCCGGGCCATCCTCTTTTCCCCGAGAAACGCCGCTTGGGCACACGACTGGAAATATACTGCCCCCCATGCCAAAAATTGATCCAATCCGGACGAAAATTTCGCCGGATTTGGGCGTGGGGAGCGCCAACGAGTGGGGATGCTCTAAGGATGCAGAGTTTGGCAACAGCAGCAGTTTCTGTTCTGTGTACATCAAAAGCTGGACTGAGGAATGAGAGCATCTCCACTCATGTCCTTCAAAGAAAGTCTCAAATGGATTTGAGGGACACCGGACAATAAATGTCTCTATCACATATCTCAAAATTCGTGCGGGCTTTAAACAATAATGCTACGTCTACGGGATTTTCGTTACGGGAATATTTTACGGGGTGAGGTGGAGGAAGCCCGCTGGTGCACATCTCTGATCCTCCCGTATTTTCAGGAACAGTGGTTAATCCCTGGTTTCCACGTCATCCCGTAACCCAGATCCCGTAACCAAATTTACGTAAGTGTAGCATTGTTGGGCTTTAAATACTGCTCAGGACGTCCAGTCCGTCTCTACTAGATATACCGAACACAACTTTTTGTTTGAATGCCATGTTTGGGAGACGTGACTGGAAGCAGATATTTCAAAACGCGACATCATGCAGCGGCATACCCAAACTATTGATCCGATGCTTTTGCCATCATTTGGAGACACGACTGGAGGTGATCTGAAAATAAATTGGGAAGGTATTGCATTCAGATTCAGGGAACAGTTTTGCCTGAACGGGCCCAGAGGAGCAGACCATATTTGACCACAGGGACAGAAACTGTTCCGGAGCAAGAGAAGAACAGGACGAGGAGGGCAGATCAAAATGGCACCGACAGATTCTTCTTCCTTCTCCCAACTAAACAAAGACAAGAATCTTTGTATTCCCTACCGTGTAATGGCGCCATGGTTAATCAACCGTACCCATCTCGTCGACTCGTCTTCTTATTTTTGTGCGGATACATTAGTTAAAACCACATTGTTGTTTCATTGTGCCCACAAGCTAGTTTGTCCTGGCTATCTGACCAGCATAGGAATTGTACCCCAACTCTTGTTCCACACTCCATCAGGAAGCCTCTCTTACACTGCTTGGGTTGGAAGATGCATTTGTCTCCCTTGAAGAGTACACAACACGTTCGCTACTCACGATGTACCACTAACTATGGATGCACCAGCCCTGACCAGAATGCTGATTGTCGAAGTTTCCAACAAGGCATCTCAATTATATATCAAGTTACTTGTCTCCTGGCCAATCTGGTACTACCAGTAACAGATACGTTTCCTTTTTCTTCGGCTGTGCCCTTGCTCATTCCTTCTGGTTTTCACCAATCATCCCCAGATCCAAATAGCATAAGAACTCCCAATCTGATCAAGTCTGGTAGAGTACATCATATATCCAGGAATATTTTGGCTCATAGTGATCATATATATCGCAAGAGATATATGCATGTGTATGCATAGACAAGAAGTCATGAACCCAGTGAGTGTCTGACCATTCATGCATCGCATTTCCCATGATTACTTCTGAAACAGCAACAAGGCACTGTTCTTGCATCCAGAGTACCATCTGCAGTTTTTAACTCCCACACTATGGAGAGGGCAGCCAGGCAAGGGTGGCATGCATGCACGTCCGTCTGAAATCAGTACAATGCATCTGATAAATTCAGCTATCACTCCCTGTCGACCAGTCTCATGGTACGTGCCTCCATTCAATCACAGGAAGATAGCAAGGCCAGATGATTTACGTCGACTGTGTATAACAGTGTAGTGCGGGAGCATACGCACTGACAAGCCTTTAATAGTTTAATTCAGTTGATCATTTGACCCATGCTTATAATTAATAAGAGTAAATTCCATTTTGTACCTCCAACCTAAAGATAGCGAGTACCCCATTTTCAAAAATTAGTCGATCCAAAATGTCCCCATTTTGACAAACTTGAGAGCATCTCTCCAGCCACGTCCCCCAAAGCGGTCCCCGAAGGGCGCTGGATTTATCGTTTGGGGGACGTGTTTTCTTCGTGCCGCGCTTGGAGAACGTCACTGTCCAAACTCGCCCCCAAAACTTTAAAACACTGTATTTTTTATTTTAATAGATAGAAGAAAACTCTGTACTAATATTGCTGTACTAATATTCAAAGTGGTGCAACATAAACAAATTAACTTCGAAAAAACATAAACAAATTACATATAATTTTTTTAAACTATTTCTTCTTCTTTGATGGCCCCGCCTCGTCGTCCTCACGGTGGCGCTTCCTGCTCGTCACCTCTTCCGAAGAGGCGGTGTCAAAGCGTCAGAGGAACTTGTGTCTTCCTCGCCGTCGACGGTGCTCGCCGACTGTGCCTTCACCTTTGCCTTGGCCTTCGCTTTCGCCTCCGCCTCCGCCTTTGCCCGGGCCGCCTCCGCCGTCGCCTCCTCATCCTCTTCCTCCTCCGCGTCCTCCTCCACGGCCTCCCATTCCTCCGCGCTGTCCAGCGGCGGCGGGGAATCATCGCCGCTACTAGGCGTCGCAACTCTGTCCCACCAATGGCGCCATCCCGGAGGCTCACCCTCGCTGTCGGTGTCTGATGGAAGCTGAGAGAGGTCGCTCATCGTGAGAGGTTTGGATGAATGGCGGCTGGTTGTACATCCAAAAGTGCCTACGTAGGGGTCTTATTGTGCGCGGAAGAACGGCGGCGCAGATGTCGAAGAGAGCAACGGTTGCTCTTCCGCGGAGTTCGCGCTCCATTCCGGCGGTTCGCGCGTCGATCGACGCGGTTGCCAATGTGACGGTTCCCCTTCCCGGCAACTGCACGGTCGCTACGTAGGCGGCGGTTGAGCGTCCGAGCCGCTGACGCTTCGGGCTCGCGCCTCCTCGCCTCTCATTTCGTTGTGTCCGGCATGCCCGGAGCGTCCCCTGTGTAGCGGGGACGGGCTCGGGGCGCCGGACACCGTATTGAACCGCGCCGGACAAAAAGGGCCTTTGGGACGCGCGACTCGGAACGATTTTTTTTCCGGCGTGCCCCATATCCCTTTGGGGGCCGCTTTGGGGGACGCGGTTGGAGATGCTGTCAAGAAAGTTTGGTTGCTCATAAGCCCATTTCTCGCATCTAATGAGTTAAAAACCGTTGATTTGGTTGCCATGTTTGCATGAATTCTCTATATTGCACTAGTTTTAAAGCAGCCTAAAAGTTGGTCCGAGAGACACGCTTGATTCGGCCCTTTCCTCACGGCCTAGCTCTGGCAAGCGAAATATTCTCTTCTTCTGCACGCATCGGGAATCGCCGGAGACGGGACATTTCTCATAACTCCCCAGTCCACTCCCCTCACCGCTGAAATCCCCACTCGCCCACCCCATTAGGCGCTGCCCACTATGGCTGGCGCTCCTCCACATCCACCTCCGCTGCGGCAGCCCCTCGCCATTTGCCAACAACCAACGTAAGAACTCTGGGACACGAACCAACTTCAGAAGTTGGCGATCGGCAACGTGCACAATTTGGCGAAGGCGCTCAAATTGTCACCCCCATGTGATCGAGGCCATGTGCAACGAAGGTGGCAACAACGACAGCCACATCATCATCCACATCGGTGGCCGGAACACTGCGGTGCGGGGAACTATCCTGCGCTCGTGGGGCCAATCCTAGCCGACTTGGCAGGGATTTTTTTCCCCTGTGGCGACGCCCGCAATCCTGCCGTGGCTGCCTTCGTCCTCGGCTCCGAGGCTTCATCGGTTGCTCTGAGGGTATCGTCTGCGACTCCAGCCCCCGATTTCTCCACTACAAGTACTTCCAACCCGTGGATTCCATGAGCAGTTAGCATTTTTTAAGTGGGGTTAGAGGTGGTTGATTTTGCATCTCTGGCGAGCAGGCAGAGTTCATAGTAGAAGCGGGTACAATCAATCTAGATGACTAGATTGGGATTAGATTTGGATTCACAATTTCCCAATTTGGATAGTCCAATCGTCAACATCTCTGATTTGTGCACTGCCCAAAAAGGGAAATGCACCATTTGTGCATCATCCGTGATTGGTCTATATGTGCATTGTTGTTCCGCTGCATATATTCATGTACACAACTTCAAATGTCCACTGGCATGATCTTGTTGTGCATTGGCATGATCTTATCATTTGCATGATCTTGTAGTTCAGTGGTTTGAACTTGTTATGCATTGGCATGATCTTGTCGTACATTGCCATGATCTTGTTGTTCATTTGCATAATCATGTTCTACAATTCATTGCAATATTGTTGTAGTCATACATTGTTCTTACGACTTTGTTTATGTCATAATAATTTCGTTAAGTTGAGCTATGACATGGTGGGGAGGGGTTGACATCCTCCACATAGGCACCCCTTGAACCGTTGAACGAACGCGATGAAGCTATGGTGTCGCGGCAGGGTACATGCAACGGCCGTACCACCGCTCCCCTATGGTCAACAACCGAAGCTCGGGCACATCCCCAGGGCTCTCATTCCTCGCTGGTTCTACGTTCAACTAGACATGAATGACTTGCACATGCACATCGTTCCATTGATGTTCCAACATTGCTTGAAGGAGTGGATCAAGATCCCACTGGCCCCAACGCGGTGGTGTTTGTCTGCCGTTGGTGCTATGAGTGTGTGCATGTAACCTATCACGGTGGCCAGATGGAGAGGAAATGCTCGGAGATCGTCTACAAGTACGATCGATCTCCAGTACAACCACAGTGGAGTTAAATATTCAGGCCTTTGGCCTGAAGATGACGATCTACAAGTCCAACGGCTCCATCTCCAGGAAGCACGCCTGCCCTGACCACAACTAGGCGACGAACTGCTTTTTAAAATCTTCATCTCTTTGTATGTACATAGCATTAGTTTAGCAAGATGAACTGGCAAACATTTGAACTTATGTTTTAACTTTTAATGAGGATGCCCCATGATGGCGGTAGCTTTGATTATGGGTTTTTGTTTGAACCCCTGATTGTTAGATGCATGTGTTAACCTTCTTACTAATCTGATGTTACATGTCTAAGAGCAATACTTATGTGTGTTATATGTGCTACTGGTGTGCTATAAGTTTTGAGGTAGTAACATCACCAGATTTGAAACAGGTAGCCAAAACAAAGATTTTTGCAAATAACCGGTCACCTTAGTTTCCCTCTAGAACCAAGCTAATTAAGGCACCTAAGTGGGCAAACAAACAATGGAACGAAACAGCACCAAAACACATGGTGGGCAACCGAACAAAATGCAGAAATAGGTCAAGGACAGGTTTCCACTAAAGTAGGAGCCGGCGGGCCAAAACAAAAAGGGGGGAACCCATGCGAGCAATGAAACTGACCCTTAGTAACACAAAGTACCCTCTTTTTACCAATTACATAAAATCTCACGCGACGAACTCGAAATGAGTTCGACATGCTGTGACATGTCATATACATTTTTTGCGAACCCATGTTTTATCTTGCAAATCACTCGAATCGACCTATCTGATTAAGCTTAATCGAGCATGGATACTTGCTCTTCCCATTTTTGCGTAACATAGACGGTATGGGCCAAGGGGCCACTCGATTAACCCAACAATGGTGTCACAAGTTGCATTAACGTTTAGGGTTAGGGTTAGGGTCCTAAAACCGACTGGGAGGGAAAACCATGGGGGTTATGCGAGACAACATGCTCATTGGTTTGGGGGTTGTACATGTATGAGGTGATAATTACCTCCCTCCTACCCCCCCCCCCCCACCCCCACACACACACTAGGGGCAATGTTGGTGAGCCTCAAACTCCAACTCCAGGGAAACAATATATAGCTCGTCTCTTCATCAAGTGCTAGATGCAATTGTAAGGGTATATATTGCCCCTAATTGTGTTTTGCTAATTAATGAAAATACTTATAGACTAATGTTTTCACTAAGTTTTATATGAAGGAATATTCCATATGTATTGCTCGAACACCATGTGTTGGATTCAAGTGTGGATTCCATGAAAATAAAGATATACCTCGAGTATTGGCATCTATCAACATAAATTTGAAGAGATGAATATAATATGACATTGAAGAAGAAATGAAGATGGATTTGTTGTGTGAAACTCAAATAATACATGCTCTAGCATATTTGTTAAGCCACGGAGGATCAGGGTCTTGAGATTTTGTTTACATGAGAAGAAAAGTCATGGCTCGGTGTCAAGGTCATCATGCCTCATGAGCCGAGCCATGGTTGACCAAGACTGGGATCATGAAATCCAATGGATAATTATTTATCTACCTCAATATGTTGTGATAGATCACGAGGATATACAAGATATATTTCCATGGGATTGCATCAAAAGGAGGATTCCATATATCCCATGAGAGGATTACATCAAGTTGTGATCGTCATCATGATTTAGAACATACAAGGTTGGCCAAGACAAATAGCGAAGATTGGATTCCAGTTGGTCAACACATGAAGCGCAAAGAATGTACCACATGGGATTGAGTGATTCTGATTTGCTTTGTCAATTCTGACTTGTAAACTAACCCATTATCTATGTCTCTTTGTGTTGTCTATATGGGTTAAGTATGTCTTCATGTGCATTGCATTAAAGGGAGTTCCTATAGAGCCCATGAGTGGATGTCATTAAGGTTGAGAAGTGAAAGTTTAAGATAAGCATCTCGTGAACATCATATGCTTGAAGCACGCCATACATTTGATGATCACATGAAGAAGTGCTTAAATCATGCTATCACATAGTGGTGTCTAGGAAAGCAAATTGTAAATCTTCACAAACAACAATGATCAAGTGAAGCATTCTGGCTTGAAGCGTGGTAATCAAGATCAAGCTGGACGCGTGAGGAAAAAATATGTCATTTCTAGAATTTTCTTTTACGAGCCTCAAGGTGTTTGTTGGGATATTAGATTATATGATAACTAACCACACTATCAAGAGGGGCTTTCATTTAAGTGATAACATCATTACGGGGAGCTCAATCCTTTGCATACGACTATTTTGTTGCTTCTTGGTCTTTATGAGGGTGAGGTTATTGAGCTTGTACTTCTATTGCGTTTTCAAGTTTCGAGGTTTTACCGATTCTTCAATTTGGGCAGTTTTCTGCTGGTTTTGTGGTTGGTCAACCGATGCTGAGACTGACCCTTACCGACCAAGATAATAGCAGCTCGTTCGGTTGGGCTTTGGTTCATGTCCTGATTGATCAGAGTGGTCATTTCGACTGACCGTGGGACCGACGTGAGACCACCATGCCCAGTTTTGCCCCCAACGGGCATATTTCGCATTTCCTATAAAAATGGGATTGTTCCACAACATATTTTTAGGGTTCTTGAGAACATTTTTTTACCACCATTGTCGACCCTCTTGATCTTTCTTCCTCTCCCATTCCTCCTATGATTCTTGCATCCTTTTGAGAGCTTTAAAAGAGGAGATCTAGATCTATATATAATCCCCACCAATCAATTCCTCGTCTTAGTGCGGGAACCTATTGGATTTATATCTTGGAGTCATTGGTTGACCTCCACCATTGTTCTTTCTCTCTTTGCTTTCTTGCATAAGTGTTAAGCTTTCCAGTACTATTTGCTTGAGCGAGGGGCCGTGAGCTTTTTAATTTTGGAAGGTGACCTTGTAATTAGCTTGGCAGTTGGCTCTGGCAGTTGGTTCTGCGGTGACCTCTTCGTGGAAGATTGCGGTGACTTTGTAGTTAGCTTGGCAGTAGGGATTTGTGAACTGGTTGTGGAGCTTGCCATCTCTAGAGCGGAGAATAAGATAGCCATAATAAAAGAGCCCTTATCTTCATGACGGGGCTTGGAGAATAAGGTGAGTCTCCATGATGTTCAAGGTTCCTCCACGGTAACTCGCATATCTCCAACGGTGATTAGTTTACTTCGTGTAAGTGAGCATTAGGACAAATCTTCATCTATGTGTGTCTCGATTATCTTTATACCTAAGTTTATTTCCTTGTGATAGCTTTCGTGGTTGAAGTACTTATAACTTGTGATATATATCTTGTTCTATCTTGCTTATCTCTAATTGCAATCTAGCCTAACTTATTTAGGTTTTGTGCTTGTAAAATAAACGTTAATTTAATTCCTCATTTTTACAAGCCAAATTCATATTTGTTCATAAAATGTCTATTCACCTCTTCTAGGAAACATCTTGCCCATTCATCGGTTGAATGGTCGAGCCTCCTTGCTATGGGTTGAACCGGACCTAAATTTGACAAATAGCGCCTCATTCTAGCTAGGAAGCGGACAAGTGGGCCTTTCTTGTTGGTATGGAGTAATTTTTCAAATGTTACACCGAATATCAATAAATTTGCTAAATGGGCTACATGTCCTCAAAAGTTTGCTAAACAGGGCACACTATTGATAACTTTGTCAAATGGGGTACTTATTTTTAAATAAAGGGCATTTCATTACTCAATATGTTTATGAATTGCAACCGGCTTCTACATAACTAGGATGCACACAACCACTCAAACCCAAAACCAGAAATAAAAATATTGCACATTACGAGAGATCATCGACATTCACGTATGGTGTTGAAGGACAAATCCAAAGATCACGCCGCCAACCATGTTTGATAAAATTACCCCTTGCTGTGTCCTCCAACCGTGTAGACACCTCCATAAGCAGATCGTGATTCTCCACACGCTGTACTGACAACCATGAACGGAGCATAGCTATGCGCCGGTAGATAACCTTCATAAGAGATGCTTTTTATCGTTAAATACATTGTCGTTTCTAGATAGCCACAACGACCAGATAACGACAAGCGCTCCCACCCTGATAAGTATCTTAAACCTATGTTCGACACCATTTAGCCAATTACAAAAAATATTAGTAAGGCTACATGGTGAATATAAGGTAGATCCTATTTGGACATATCTCGCAAATCTACACTAAAAGAATAAATATTTGATAGTTCTGCCATGGTGATAGAAAACACACTTAGCACTTTCATGCCAATTGTGTTTGGCAAGTTTATCATTTGTGAGGATTACACCTCTTCCAAGGTACCACACGATTTTTTATTGATTTTTAGTGGAATCTTCATTTTCCAACCTGGCACTTCTGGCTTGATTAATATCTATAGAGAATTTACCATTCTCGTGTAGATTCCATCGAAACTCATCAGCCCCTTCAGAAAATTGAACCAAAGCCAAGCACTCTAACAGGGCGCCATGACTCAAGCCTAGGGCCAACGAGATTTCATCTGAGCGTCGCAGGAGTGTAGCATTACCCAACCACTTATCCTCCCAGTACCGCATCTCTGAACCATCCTTAATAGAAAATGTACCATATGGAAAGAAGAATTTCTTCCTTGCCATAAAACCAACCTAGAGGTGAGAATCACTAGGTTTCCTATAAACTTGGGACAATGAACTGGAGCTGATATATTTTCTTCTAAGGAGAGTTTGCTATACCCCTTCTTAGTAAGCAACTTTAAAAGCCATTTACCAAAAAATGATCTATTCTTGACCTCAAAATCATGAATCCCTAGGCCACCTTGACTACGCTCCATTTAGCCGGTCGATGCTACCTCCACCCCAAAGTTTAAGGCTTATATTATTTTTAGAAAGTCAAAATATGTCAAGTTTGACTAAGCTTTTACCAAAAATCATTAACATGCAAAATACAAAATTAATATCATTAAATAGATAATGAAATATATTTTCCTATGGTATCTACTAAATATTATATTTGTTTATAGATTGTTCTAAAAGTTTGGTCAAACTTTATTTGGTTTGACTTTTCGAAAAAATATAAGCCTCAAGCTTTGGGATGGAGGTAGTATTTCTTTTTCTGATTATCTCCTTGCCAAAAATTCTTGATAGGAAATAATCCAATCGTTGTAAGACTTCTTTAGGCAGCAGTTGAAAGAAAGAAACCATACAATACGATGTTGGTTAGTGACGTTTGCTCCGGTACAACCCCCTCCCCTAAACTCAAAGCAAACTTAAATACAAGGACGACTGAGATCGCTTGATACCTCTTCGTTTAATATTAAATGGGCATATGGAGCCCTGTACAAAACCCTTATGATCCAACTAAATTGTATGAATATGCCACACACGTATATATATAATAATGTATGTACGCGTGGATTATGGTGGCGATTCGTCCACGTGGTGGCGGTCGTGGCCACCGGGCGGGAGGGGCGACAAGGTGGTGATGGGCAGCCACGAGGCACTGCGAGGCGAAGCTGGACGACACGAGTCTCGACAATGTCTCGTAGGTCTGTACCGGTATGGTTGGGGCGGCGTGCAGGCTAGACGGTGGCGTGACAGCGCGATGAAAGCCGGATAGTCCGCCCCAGACAGTCTGGTGCAATTCGGCCGGACTGTCCATCGCACTGGGAACGAGACTAGCCGGACTGTCTTGCGGTGCTTGCGTCAGAATGTCTTGCGGCGCCGGACTGTCTTGTGGTGTTCGCGCCGAACTGTCTTGCGGCGCCGGACTGTCTTACGGTGCCTGCCGGACTGTCTTGTGACGACTATATACATATACGTGGAAATACTGAGTTTTAGATTTGGGTTTTAATATGGGCCTAAACAATATCGGTTGGGTTTTGTTGAATTTGGAGAGGGGGTTGTACTGGAGCAAGCCTTCTGTTGGTTAGTAAGGAATTGATGAGAATTAATGTTCCACCGAGGAAGTAATTTTCCTCTCCAACCACTTAATCTCTTCAATAATCTTTCCTCAGCGTGTTTTTATTGAGCATTTATAAGTCTTCGATAATGAATAGAAATACCAAAATTGCTGATCGGGACTGATCTTGCGCACAACCAAAGAGCTCCCATAAGTGGTGGCCCCCTCTTGTGCCTAACCGAAGCAAAACAATTTATGAAGTTTATTTTTAATCCTAAAAGTAGGGAGGCGCCCGTGGTGACTTCGTCAATCTCAAGATCCGTCGGATCAGTTTTTGGACTCGGTCTCTCGAAGATGTTCATAGGGGTAGGGTGTACATGTGTTTATAGGGGTGAGTGTATGTACGTATATGTGAGTGTGTACGTCTATATTTTTAAACAGAAGGCCACTCGGCCCAGCTTTATAAATAAAGCACACACAGCAACAATCCAACGAAGTCTTACAAAGCACACACACATAACTCGCCCTAAGGCGCAAACAGGTCAGTCCCAACCCACGTCACGAAGAGATACAAGAGTGCTAAACAAAGCATGACCAGCCAGCACACACACAACTACCACAGAGATAGATAGATAGATAACTAAGGAAGTCCATGGCGTAGCCAAAGCCTGGGTCCTCCGCTACTCAGCTCGCAGTCTCGCGTAGAGTCTCCTGACGTCGTCCACCGCCGCGTCCAGCATCGCCCGATCCCTCTGTCTGACCAGAACCCTCCAACACTGCATATGTATCAACATGTGGTAAAAAACATCAGCCGGGTGTCCGATCATCTTTCCTTCAATGGTAAGCTTGTTGCGGATAGTCCACAAGGTCCAGCACTGGGCTGCGAACGTAAACCAAACTAGCCTACGCATCGGGCCGTAAAGGCCTTGGGCGATTGCAATGAACTCCCCCGGCCCGGCGGGGTTCCAGTCACAGTGTAGGAGTTCCCTAACCCCAGCCCACATCATTCTGGCGATGGGACAGGAGAAGAAGATGTGGTTACAATCTTCCACCTCCTGACAAAGCGCACATCTTCCATCCGAAGGTCCATGTCTTTTAGCAACTTGGTCACATGAGGAAAGGCGTCCTCGGATTAGTTGCCACAAGAAGACCCGGATCTTGGGAGGAACCCTGGTGCGCCAGGCCTCCTTGAAGCAGGTGACCGACGCCCCCTGTGTCAGTGCCAGATAGACCGAATTGGCAGTAAAGGAGCCTGAAGCGTCTATGGACCAGGAGACCGTGTCCTCCTCAATCCCTGGCTGCCATCCCATGGCCTCCCGACAAAGGTTGTCCCATTCAACCACCTCAGCCGTGCCAAAAGGACGCCGAAACTCAACACCCCATTCCCCAGGGCTCTCATCCCGTGGTGCCGCATCAGTGACTGATATCAACGGATCAGTACAGCAGCTAAAGAGGCGGGGGAACCTAGCCATGAAGGGTCCCCGGCTCGTCCACCAGTCCAGCCAGAACCTCGTGCGTCGCCCATTTCGCGCACCATGTTTGGCTCCCAGCTTGAAATACCATTTTATTTTTTGGATGGAATTCCAGAACTGGGAGCCTTTTGTGGGCACTGTACCATCAAAGAGGTCCCGACCCCTCAGGTACTTTGCACGTATGATGTCTGCCCAGAGACCCTCGGCGTCCTGGTAGAGCTTCCAAATCCATTTGAGCATCAGGGCGATGTTCATGAGTTTGGTGTTGAGGATTCCCAATCCTCCGAACGACTTAGGTTTACACACTGTAGCCCAGTCTACCATGTGGTACTTGCGTTTGTTGCCCACTCCTTCCCAAAAGAAGCGGCAACGCGGTTTGTCCATGGCCTTGTGCGTACTATCAAAGAGCATGTAAAGGCTCATAGCAAACTGCGGGAGGCTGGAGAGGCAAGAATTGGTCAGCTCCAGCCTACCCGCCGAAGCGAGGAACGGTCCTTGCCAGGGGTCAACCCTATGCCCAATCTTCTCCGGCAAGAAGTTCCAATCCGCTACCCTAAGCGGCTTGTCACTAATAGGATTATTTGGATTTCGTCTATATTGGATTTCGCAAAAAAAAGCTGATAAAATTATTTGGAGGTATAAAAGTGTAATTTAAAGCTAAGAAATGGCGTGCTAAGTTTTGAAATCCAACAATTATCATGTGGAAAAAACGACAATTATATCCATTGTAGTATTAATACAGGATAATCATACATTACCAACGCGTGCATCCTTCTGATTTTGTAGCAAAAAATATCCATAAGCATACCTAGCCGCACAAATATCGCGTACCGCCCGCTGGTAGAGTGAAGGTCGTCAGATCTAGTACCACTGGCTGTCTGGCTAGGTAGGCGCGAGCTGAGGCAGCGGCAATCAAGTCAGCACAGTCCACTCCAGGAAACTTTTGTGGACTCACTCAGACACAGACACAGACACAGGCACACTCTCTCCTCCCCAGCTCAGTTCGCGGGAAAAGGCAAGAGAGGAAGAATCCAGCCACCCAGCCACGATTCTCTCTTCCTGGGCAGCAGAATTAGAGCCGCGAGAGTGACGGCCACCTTCCCCAAACGCAGCAGGATTTCCGTCCACCGACAAGAGATAGGGATAGGATTGATTTGATTTCATTTCCACGACGTGTTGGAGTGATTTTGTCGTGGTTAATGCTATCCCGATTTGCTCTCTCGACGCGGGGCCGCTGATCGAGCGCCCGCGGAGCCTCCTCCCCCGTTGATTCCGGCGCAGCAGCCTCTTCTTGTCATCAA
This sequence comes from Lolium multiflorum, assembly GCA_030979885.1. Taxonomy (NCBI): domain Eukaryota; kingdom Viridiplantae; phylum Streptophyta; class Magnoliopsida; order Poales; family Poaceae; genus Lolium; species Lolium multiflorum. The sequence goes on from CM061750.1 coordinate 410,431,357, forward strand.
ATCCCCAGCAAAGCAAGCCAACCCTCACGCACTCCCCCGCCGCCTCCCTCGGTGACACCCTCTCGCACGCACTCCCTCGCTCCTCTCTGCGCGTTCTTGCGAGGGATTCGCCGGCCGGCGCCGGGATGGGCTGCTTCGGATGCTTTGGCCCACGTGCGGGCGGTGCAAGCGCCGCCCGCAAGCCTTCCAGGCTCGTCAACCACTGCACCGACGACTCCTCAGGTTCGTGATTCCCGTCCGTCGCCCGCCGTGTTCTTGGGATTCCGACCCGCCGGGAGCGTTTCCTTCTTTCTTTCTTTTCCCATCCGTGTTCTTGGGATTCTGACCCGCCGCCGTTCGTCGTGGCAGTCGTCGACGCGCGGAGGAAGGTGGCGCCGGACGTGGGGAACGGCTGCGCGCACAGCTTCACCTTCAAGGATCTGCTCGTGGCCACCGGATACTTCAACCAGGCCAACTTCATCGGCCAAGGCGGCTTCGGCAAGGTGTACAAGGGCAAGATCTCCAGGACCAACGCGCAGGCCAGTCCCACAATCCATATCCCTAACTCTGCTCCTCCTGTCCCTCTGCAATTTTTCGGTGGAAGATTCGATTGATTTTTCTTCTCGTGTACAGGGCGTTTCCGATACGCAGGTGGTGGCGGTGAAGCAGCTCGGCCGGGAGAGCCTGCAGGGGAGCGCCGAGTTCCTGGTGGAGGTGCTGCTGCTCACCATGCTCAGCCATCCCAACCTCGTCAGCCTCGTCGGCTTCTGCGCGCAGGGGGACGAGAGGCTTCTCGTCTACGAGTACATGCCTTTCGGCAGTCTGGAGAGCCATCTGTTTGGTGAGTTCTTCTCAGATTTCAGACATGCTGTCTGTTTGGTCTATTTCGTCTGTGCACCGTAGTCCTGTTATGAAGTTTATATGAATCTGTCTCTGCTCTAGCAGTCATCGTTGAAATGTTTCGGCTTTCACATTTAATTTGTGGCTTATTATGCCTGTGATAAACCTGCAGACAAGTAACCCGATTTCTCAAAAGATTACAAGAGCTCAGTTTGTTACGTTTTATCTCTTTCTTTCAGTAAATAAACACTAAATATCAGTTTGGGAAAAGTTTTTATAAAATGGATGGCAGAATCAACATTCGTATCCAAGAAAAAACGATTAGGCGAAAGTCCTATGTTGTCTTTTCTCACGGTTTTGGATAAGACAGCCATCTCAATAATTTACTGTTTCTTTTTCGTTCGTCTTTTGGGAGCCATCTATAGCGTTGCTGCTGTTTGTTAGTTGTTTGAGGCCACTATAGCAGTATTACGGCATCACTTTCTGCTATAGTAGCTTCCGATAATGATGGAATAACATTTCTAGTTACTATTTACCAAAGGAAATAGATGGTCATACTTCAACTGTTGCAATATTATTCCTGTCCGGTACAAGCAGAACCACTTGAGAATTTATTTTGATTTTCACTTCTTCAGTATCAGGGTGGTTGATTCCTTCCAGCATGAAACATAACATATTTTGATCGGGATTTCTCAGCTGTTAAAAAGGTTTTTTTTTTGTATAGTATATATATCAATATAAAGTGCAGTATGACCGCCATAGTCTTTATCGAAAAAATGACCGCCATAGTAAAAGCATCCGAGTACCAAAATTTAAACCTTAAAAATATTGAAATTCTTACGATGAAGTGCATTCAGGTAGTTCATGTGGATTACTGTTCTTACCGCTGCTCTTGTTTTTTCTTTACTAGAATTCAGGATGCTATTTATTCTGTTATATGTTGAAGTTTTTGTTTACACAAAAATCTTGGAAGAAACAATAGGGCGACAATTTTGTGCACATTATTGGACTGCAATCTTGACGTCATATTTAAGGAAGTCAAAGTTACGATAGAGATAAGTTCAAAATGGTCAGGGAACAATTCTATATATGTGTATGTTATGTGTTTCTGAGAATGACAGGGCAAGAGGTTCTCTCCTGTTTTAAAATATATACTTTGTATTCTCCTTATGTGCTTTGCCAGTATCTTTTACTTCATGGTTCCATTTCTTTTAAGGTCTGAATAAGTTTTGAGGGACGAATGTCAGGGGACAATATAGTTTACCATGGTCATCGATGATCATATCCAACACTCAGTTGAATTGAAGTATTAGTATAGTTAGGAAGTTGGGGAATACTATTAACTTGATTACTTAGTCTTGGTACTGACAACTGGTCTTCAGCCAGGTGGCTAGAGGCGTGCGCCCATATGCGCGGCCAGTCCACCACCCGCGTTCGAGCCCTGTGTTTCGCAGGGGGTGCCTCATGCGCACCCCCCTTGTTCGAGTCCTTTGCTTCACAGATGGTGCCTCGTGTCTCTCCATAATTAAAATTCCACTCTGGTGCCAGTCCCTGTTGGTCGAGTATTTAATTTAAGCTTGGTTTAGTGTGGACCTTCCATATTCTGTATGCTCCAAGTTACAAATAATCCGGTTCCAGGCTTCCAGCAATCAGCACAGAAATGTTGTCATACTCAGTTAGTTTAGTTTCTTGCCACAAAAGCCACGCTAATTAACCATTTTCCTACATGCCAAAATTGTTGAGTACATAATGCCTAAGGCTAGCCAAAATTGTCCCCACGGAAATTATTGAAGCTCTCAGGTCCTCGTGCTTTGTCTCATTCCTGAACATCACATGCTGTCCATGATGATAGCGGTACTAGGTGATGGGCATGATGTGAACCATCTGAACTTTTCTGCAAAGTTCTTTTATTTTCCCACACACATAATCTGTTTCAGTGGCAAGCTATTACTGAGCATAGGACGTTGTAACTCAATTTGAACAAGTGTGCAAACTTTTTGGAGCTGCGCCTTGTGTCGCTACACTTGATAGGTTGTGGGTCCATCGTTTAGTGCTACACCAGTTTAGTTGTTTTTTTACTAAATGAATCATTGTCATCGGCCTTATACAAGTGTCTGGTCAGCATTATCCCTGTACACTTCATTCAACTGATATACTTTTTACCTTTGAATAGATGTTCCTGTTGGTAAGCAACCACTAGACTGGAATACTCGTGTGAAGATAGCTGTTGGAGTAGCAGACGGGCTATGGTATTTGCACAATGTGGCAGATCCACCGATCATTTATCGCGATATGAAAGCTGCCAATGTTCTGTTGGATGAGGATTTCAATCCAAAGCTTTCTGATTTTGGACTCGCAAAAGTTGGACCTGTTGGTGACAGAACTCACGTATCTACCAGGGTTATGGGTACCTTTGGATACTGTGCCCCTGATTATGCGGTGACTGGCAAGCTTACCCTGAAATCAGACATATATAGCTTCGGTGTTCTTCTGTTGGAACTGATCACTGGGAGAAGCATTTATGATGCATCAAGGCCTAAACCAGAGCGGGATTTACTAACATTGGTAAGCAGTTCTACGTTGACATACTTCATGCCCAATGTTCTGTGTTGTCTTGTGCATCGCCTCAAATTTATTTCAACAGAGAAGCGTTCTGTTATAACAGAGCATATGTCTTATTTGTGCTGGTTCAGTTAGTTGGCTGGCAGTCCCTCCATTTCTCTATACACGTTTCCTGTTTTCCTAGTATATTTATATAATTTTGAAAAACATCTTACTCATAACATTGAACCATTGCCAGGAAACATGAGATATTCTATTTTATCCCCTTAGTGGCTTAATGGTTATTTATTGTCAAAGTTATTATATTTTAAGTCAAATTTAAACTAAATACCAATAATCTACCAAGAAATACTCATTCCAAACAGGTCCTTAGGATAGTTAACAAATTTGGTTATGTAAATATCTTGGGGCTGCTTATTGATGTTTCCCCTTCTTCTTTTGGGATTTTGCAGGCAAGACCGTGCATGCTTAACAAGAGGAAATACCACAGGCTCGCTGATCCAGCTCTTCAGGGCGCCTACCCACCATTGGCGTTCAACCAGTTAGTCGTGATCAGCAGCATGTGTCTGCAGGAACAGCCCCAGTTCCGCCCGATCATCAACGACATTGTAGTAGGCCTGAACCATATCGCAAGCCAGCCGTATGTCTCATCTATGGGTTCCCCAGCTTACTGCGTGTCGCCACAGTTTGACCGCACGCCGTCCAGAAGGCGAGGCGGCAGAAGGCCTGCACAGTATTCATCATAGCCTGGAGCATGGTGAGGGATGTCTAGGTCGTTGAACTTGAAACTGTCAAATGTCATAGAGTCAAAGCTTTCTCGGTTCTAAGACCCGTCTTAAATGACTGAGAGGTGTACGAGAGAGAGTAGTTGGAGCTGACGATGACTGTTGTTTTTTTCGTGTTCTTCATTGGTCTTAGTTCATAAATTATGTGTCCTGTGTACATATGGTCGGTGATGCGCATGCATGATGTAGTCCTGAGAAAAAGGTAGGGGAGCACCGGAGCAGCAATGATGTGCTGTTCGGTTTATTGGTCAGGTTATTTATTGTTTCATGTACAAACTTGTCAGGTCTTGCTGCATGTTGGCATCTCTTAGAGAATGAATAAATTTCTCAGTGTTGATCTGATAGCATTACTTGGATAAAGACACAGCCATAAATTTAACTTTGTTGTTCAGTGATAGGATTCTCAAACGCAAAAGTTCAGATTCGATGTTACAAAATGGCAAATGTGGAGTCGTTGCAAACAAGCTTCAGTATTTGATTTGCAATCGATTAGCTTCCCATGTCGTTTCAATTGTCAAACAACTCTTTTGGCTTAGCCACCATGCTTACTCCTTAGTCAATGAAAAGGCAGAGCTCCTGCCCAGCTTAAAAAAAAGTCAAACAACTATGTAGTTCCAAGAATAATTGGTCCAGGGAAAAGAAACAACTACTTGATGGAGAAGCGGGGATGCTGCCCTCCGTTGCCTCTTTGCTTCCTTGACATGGTCGTTCTGGAAGATAATTATAAAAATGAAATGATGTTCTTTCTTCCTCCACCCCCAAGAATCAAGATGAAGTATAGATGATAGTACTTCTGTTGTGCTGTCAAAAATTAAAAGAAGATGATCTATGCCGTATGTTTCTCATACGGCTCTATTCTTAGAGCAACCCGGCTTTCCTCATACGGTATTCTCATTCATTAAATGGACGTTAAGACGGTTTTTCTAAGTGAAGAGTTGGACAGCCAGATGGTTTTGTAGTAAATGATTAAGAAGAAAAGACGCGCAAGTTGTTGAAATCTTTAAATGGTTTTAAACAAGCTCCTAAGCAGTGGCACAAGAAATTCAAAAGAACTTTAACTGCTGAAAGCTTTGTTATAAACGAAGCTAACAAATATGTGTACTATTGCCATGGTGGGGCAAAGTAGTCATTCTTTGCTTGTATGTCGATCACATATTGATTTTTGGAACCAACTGAAATGTGATCAAGAAGACTAAGGATTTCTTATCTCGGTGTTTTGATACGAAGGATCTTGGGGCAACTGATGTAATCTTGAACATCAAGTTGGTGAGAGATGATAATGGTGGGATTACTTTGGTTCAATCTCACCGTGTGGAAAAAATCTTGAGTCGTTTTAGGTATAGCGACTGCAAGTCTTCTCCAACACCTTATAATCTTAATATACCGCTTCGAAAGAATAAAATGGCTGCTAGAGATAAACTGAGATATTCTTAGATTACTGACTCGCTTATGTATTTAGCTGGCGCTACGAGCCCTGATATCGCTTTTGTTGTGAGCAAACTCAGCCGATTTGTTTCAAATCTTGTCGATGATCATTGGCATGCTCTTGAAAGAGTTATGCACTATCTGAAAGGCACTACGAGCTATGACATTCACTATACTGGGTATCCGAGGGTACTTGAGGATTATAGTAACTCGAACTAGATATCATATGCTGATGAGATTAAGGGCACTAGGGGATATGCATTTACACTTGGTGTTGGTGATATTTCTTGGAAGCCTTGCAAGCAGACCATCTTAATAAGATCAACAATGGAAGCATCACATCATTAGACATAACCACTGTTGAAGCAGAGTGGATTTCTGAACACTTGATAAACTTATTTGTGGTTGAGAAACCAATACCCGCTATCCCAATGAATCGTGATAATCATACCACGATCATCATAATTAACAGTTCTAAGAATAATATGAAATCATGAAGGTATGTGAAGAGGAGGTTAAAATTTGTGAGAAAAAAGAGAAAGTCCTAAGTTGCGTTGGCTTATATCCATGCGTCTAGGAATTTGGCAAATCCCTTCACACTTGGTCTATCACATAATGTGATAGATAATGCATTAAAGGAGATGGGTATGAGACCCGCCATATAAGTTGTCCACAATGCTAACCCACTCTATGTGATTGGAGATCCCGTGAATTAGAATTGGGAGACAAACTATATATCAACTAAGAGGAAAGTATCCTTACTCTTTTTACGATACCACTCCGTGAAGATGCAATATTTCCTAATCTGCACGGTAGGATAATTTTATCTGAACATCTGTTGAAGAACACACCTATATGAGTTTTTTTTAGGTAAAATAGTGGGATAAACCCACTGCAATTTTTATTATAATTAAGAGTATAGATACAAAGATTTACAAGGAGAGTGAGTAACTCTCATAAAAAGAAAACAAAGTCTATACTAAACTAAACTTGGGATTGAAGCCACTCTTTGAATGTATCTACATGCTTTTTCTTCATTCTGTGTACTAACAATCTTATCTCTTGATACTGAACGCATCACCTATATGAGTTTTACTGTTAAACGTCGCAGTCTATAAAAGTTGGGTGCTCTCAAATAAACTCATAAAAAAAATAAAGTATGAGACATAAGGTTCACCCGCGGGGTAGCCGTGTTGGCTGACAAAAATAAGAGGAGTTGTTCTTCTAGACATTATGTGTTATTACCTTCTGCTTATGAGATTATTCTTAAATTCCTTTTCCTAGCAATTTGTTTAGGCTCATTGTTAGGTAATATTTTGCTTTTACCAAATCAGTTTAGACTTGTTGCTTTTCTACTCGACGGTGATTTACATGACTAGTTTAATCTTAATCTTTTTAGTCATGTTTTATCTACCATTTTTATCGATTAAATTATGAGGAAAATCGCTAATTTTTCCAACATGTCTCTTTGTACACTCCTTGTACGGGCTTCCCATTCTCCCCCAATATTTTTTTCTATCTCAGTCAGCTCCCCTATATTCTCTTCCCTATATCATATTTACCTATATTTTCACAGTATTTCGTACCTAACTTCCTAAATAAAAGAGCATTGAGAATCTAAGTGGGCCTTAACAGACATGGTATTTGGCTCATAGGTCCAAATACACCTATTATCAAAAGTGCATTCTAAATGTTTATCGAAATGTCCAAAAATTCTGAAAAAAGAAACTCTGGATGTACATCTGGATAGACTATATCTGCACATAAAATTTCGTAAGAAAAACATTTTTTTGTGGGCTGTGTAAAGAAGACAAAATAAATCTTGTGAGAAGCTATTTTGGATTTTGGAGCACTGCAAATTGTCCTTTTACACAAGTCATACATTTTTTATCTCCGCGAGAATTAATGTGTGGACACAAAATGTCCGCATATACACCTGGATTTTTTTTTGTATACATCTACTGTTGGAGATATGCCCAAGAGGCAATAATAAATTAGTTATTGTTATATCTTATTATTCATGATAAATGTTTACATTTCATGCTATAATTGTATTAACCGAAACATTGATACATGTGTGTTATGTAAACAACAAGGAGTCCCTAGTAAGCCTCTTGTATAACTAGCTTGTTGATTAATAGATGATCATGGTTTCGTGATCATGAACATTGGATGTTATTAATAACAAGGTTATGTCATTAGGTGAATGATATAATGGACACACACCCAAATAAGCGTAGCATAAGATCAAGTCATTAAGTTCAATTTGCTATAAGCTTTCGATACATAGTTGCCTAAGTCCTTCGACCATGAGATCGTGTAAATCACTTACACCGGAAGGGTACTTTGATTACATCAAACGCCATTGCGTAAATGGGTGGTTATAAAGATGGGATTAAGTATTTGGAAAGTGTGAGTTGAGGCATATGGATCAATAGTGGGATTTGTCCATCCTAATGACGGATAGATATACTCTGGGCCCTCTCGGTGGAATGTCATCTGATTAGCTTGCAAGCATATGAATGGTTCATAAGAGATCACATACCACGGCACGAGTAAAGAGTACTTGTCGGTAACGAGGTTGAACAAGGTATGGAGATACCGATGATCGAACCCGGACAAGTAAAATATCGCGTGACAAAGGGAATCGGCATCGTATGTAAATGGTTCAATCGATCACTAAGTCATCGTTGAATATGTGGGAGCCATTATGGATCTCCGATCCCGCTATTGGTTATTGCTGGAGAGGAGTCTCGACCATGTCTGCATAGTTCGCGAACCGTAGGGTGACGCGCTTAAGGTTCGATGTCGCATAAGTAGATTCGAATATGAGTTGGAGTCCGAAGTTTTTGTTCGGAGTCTCGGATGGGATCCGGGACATCACGAGGAGGTCCGGAATGGTCCGGAGAATAAGATTCATATATGGGAAGTCAAATTCCGGGTTCGGGAAAGTCCGTGCGACCGGAGCTTCTAGAAGGTTCTAGAGGGCCACCAGTGGGCCCACCACCCCGGAGAGGCCACATAGGCGCCACATGGCATAGTGGGTCCTACCCACCATGACATGTGGGCCTAGGCCGGCCCCCTTAGAGATAAGATCTATCTCTAGTTTAAATGGTTTAAATCTAGAGATAAGATCTATCTCCTAAAATAAATGGTTTAAATTAGGAGATAAGGGAGAAAACTTGGGGAGGGAGTTTGCCCCCACATGTGGCCGGCCAAAGGGGTGGGTGGGCCCTAGGGGAAACCCTAGGCCGACCCCCACCTATATAAAGAGGAGGGGTGGCCGGCCAAGGTACGCCATCCGAAACCCCCGGCCGCCCTCTCTTTTCTCCTCCATATCGCGCAGGCTTAGGCGAAGCCCCAGAATTCTTCTCCACCACCACCACCACGCCGTCGTGCTGCTGGGATTCCGTGGAGATCTACCACACCTCCCGCTGCCCGCTGGAACGGGGAGGAAGGGCTTCATCGACACCGTACACGCGACCGAGTAAAGTGCGCAGCAACGGGGATGATCGTCTACACCAACAACGAGATCTGATCTCGTAGGCTTTGGAAATCTTCAAGGGTTAGTACCTTATCAATCTCGTTGTTCCGATCTTGTAGATTAGATCTTGGGTGTTCCATAGATTAGATCTTGGATTTATTCGTCTCACGGTAGGAAAATTTTTGTTTTCTATGCTACGAACCCCATCAATCAGAGCCATGTCTATGCATAGATCTGTTGCACGAGTAGAACACAATGGTTTGTGGGCGTTGATGCTCTTGTTGTTTTTGTTAGTGTACTTTGCATCTTGCGGGATGGTGGGATGAAGCGGCCCGGCTAACTTTACATGACCGCGTCTCATGAGACTTGCTCCACGCTTGACATGCAACTTGTATTGCATAAGTGGCTTTGCGGGTGTCTGTCTCTCCCACCATAGTGAAGATCCAATTTACTCTTTCTATTGACAACACTAGTATCACCGTTGTGGTTCATGTTCGTAGGTAGATTGGATCTTACTCGAAAACCCTAAACCACGTAAAATATGCAAACCAAATTAGAGGCGTCTAACTTGTTTTTGCAGGTTTGGTGATGTGATATGGCCATGATGTGATGATGATTATATTTGATGTATGAGATGTTCATTATTGTATTATGGCAACCGGCAGGAGCCTAATGGTTGTCTTTAAATTTGTTAAGACCCGTGTCTATTCATCTTGTAATAGCTTTATTTCAAGTAGTTGTTATAGTAGCTATAAGTGATGGACAACCATGAAGCGGCGCCACGGACCTTGGTGCAATGCTGGTGATGATGGAGATCATGATAATGTGCTTGGAGATGGAGATCAAAAGCACAAGAAGAAAGGCCATATCATATCACATATTATGAATTGCATGTGATGTTAATCCTTTATGCATCTTATCTTGCTTAGATCGCGACGGTAGCATTATAAGATGATCCTCTCACTAAATATCAAGATAATAAAGTGTTCATCCTTAGTATGCACCGTTGCTAAGACTTGTCGTTCAAGCATCTCGTGATGATCGGGTGATAGACTCTACATGTGCATACAACGGGTGCAAGCCAGATTTGCACACGCGGATACTAAGGTTGCCTTGACGAGCCTAGCATGTACAGACATGGTCTCGGAACACGGGATACCGAAAGGTAGAGCATGAGTCATATGAATGATATGATGAACACTTTGAGTGTTCGCCTTTGAATCTACATCTTTTCTCGTGATGATCGGACTTGGTGTAGTGGATTTGGTTCGTGTAATCACTAAGACAATGCGAGGGATGTTGTTTTGAGTGGGAGTTCACCTAGTTAATTGAAGAATTAAAAATGAACTCAAATTATCATGAACATAGTCTGAATAGTATTTTGAATTAAATTTGTAGAATTGGCATCCGTTTTCTACCATGCGCTAGTCTTGTAATTGAGATAGAAATATAAGTCTGACAAGTAACTTTACGGACTGGTACCGTATTGTTAAAGAATCAAGATATGATTAAGTCCTAATGCAAACTTTTAGTAAACCTCACATTGATGATTCAAAGAGCAATGGTTTCAATTAGTACCTTAAATCATCTTGTCTCCGTGAAACTTGAAGTTCAAATCTGTTTGAAAAGTAAGGAGCTGAAAATTCTGTTTTCAGAAATAAACAAGGTATTAGATATAAGTGATATCTAAGACCTTATTGCAAGATGATAGAATATAATCTAGTGAGACTACATAAACTCATAAGTTTTATGGGAATGTACGAAGGTTGAAGATGCGGCATCAATCCTCCAACTAGTTGGGCACTAACGATATTCGCATATCCATGAAGTGATCGTCCTTAGTATGCACCGTTGCTAAGACTCGTCGTCAAGCATCTCGTGATGATCGGGTGTTATAGATTCTACGTGTGCATACAACGGGTGCAAGCCAGATTTGCACATGCGAATACTAAGGTTAAACTTACGAGCCTAGCATGTACAGACATGGTCTCGGAAAGTCGTCATGATTTGATGGATAAAATTATGAGTGAAATTGTTCATTACATTAAAAGGTTACTAATAGTGAAATCTAGAACACTTGTCATGTGATGGTCAACTTCAAGGTAGAACCTCAAGGTTATTGGTATTTGACCAATGGACCTAGAAGTTATTGAAGGTGAAGTGTTCTCTGAGAATGAGGAAAGCTAAAAGAGAAACTACAAAAGATATTTTGGCAGAAGAAAGAAAAGACTAGAAAGTCTAGCTCAGTGTGTATATAGATGATATACATGTTATGGATGTATTCCTTGTTTGGTCACACAATGAAATTCTTGGGTAATTGTACCATATTGGTTGGTATGAGGTGTCATACAAGACAACGCAATACAAGAATACAATGGCCTAAGTGACTGACAAGGAATATGGTAGAAATGCACGTCTGGAACAAAATAAAGTGTTATTGTGTTCGTCGTTGGCATTTTACCTAGCCCTTCAATTTTATAATAAAGAACTTTACAATGGTTGTTATGTTCTAGTCAAATGAAAACAATGAGTTGTTCAAATTATGACATATTCCATGTACGATGGATAAGTTATTATAAATCTTTATGGTGAAGCACACATGCATAACACTGACGTTAAAATGCCATAAGGCAAATGATATGAATTCCACTCATTAGTGGAACCGCCATTTAGGTCATGTTAGAAAGAACGCATGAAGGAACTCCATTTGAATGGATTTTTGAGTCATATGATTTTTGAATCATTTGGCGCTTGCAAATCTCTTCTAAAGAGAATGACTCAAATACCGTTCATAGGCCAAGAGTTGAACGGGCAACTAACTTAGTGAAAACATACATAATGATGTATATGGTTCATTGGGCATAGTTGTGTGCGAGATTCTTCTACTTCATGAAAACTTCTAACAATGAATTGAGTATATATATGTGGATATATTCGATAAGGAAGAAGTTTGAAACATTTGAATGGATTCAAATAAATTTCAGCATGAAGTGGAAATCATCGTAATAGAAAAGTCAAATATCTGTGATTGGATCATGGTGGAAATATTTGAATTACGAGTTTTAGCGAACATCTAAGAGAGTTATGAAATTGTTCTACAACCTCACGTTTCTTGGAGTGTCATAATGATGACGGAGTATCCGAGAGACGTATCCAAACCTTGTTGGATTAATGATGAGATAAAATGATGCCATTATATTTTTTGTGGATTATGCTTTAGAGACTACCGCTTTTACACTAAATAGAGCATCATCATAATCCGTTGAAATGACACCATACGAGTTATGGCATGGGTATAAACCCTAATAGTCCTTTCTTAAATTTTGGTATGCATAGCATAAGTAAATAAGTTTACAACCAAAATCGGATGAATGTCTTTGTTGGTTATCCCAGAGAATTGATTGGGAATTCTTTCCACTATGGAGACAAAGATAAAAGAGTTTGTCGATGTTTCTTACTCATTTCAAAGAAATTGTTTCTAGCGAACTATTTGAGTGGGAGGACAATGAAACTTGATATGGTTCATGAACCTGAGCATGATGATCAGAGTAGCACGCATCGGAAATGGTTCCGGAAGCACCTACGAAGATCATGGCTCCCATGTCTACAAAGTGTTATAGTCATGGAGATCAAAGTACTTATTGAACCTTGTAGATGTGGTTTATTTTGTAATCAAATAAATGATTTGTGGACAAAGGATTGTTTTTGAACAATGATAAACCAACTACATACAAAGAAGTTATGATGGGCCCTGACTCCGTTAAAATGGCTATGCGCCATGAAATCCAAGATAGGTGAATACTTTTTGAAAGTAAATGGATCTATAAAGTAGATGGACTTGGATGGAATATCCTTAAAGAAGCTTGACTTATCGAAAAGCAGTTTACGAAAAAGTTGAAAGAGTTGACTACGATAAGATTAGATCTTCCGTGGCAATGCTTATAGTCTATGTGGATTATTCTAGTAATCGCTACATATTTCTTTTATGAGATATGATAGTAGGATGGCAGAAATACATTCCTTACCAGAAGTGTATGAAGGATGTATACTAGATACAACCAAGAGTTTTGCTGGTCCGTGGAATACTAGATAGGTATACAAACTTCAATTGGATGAAGTGAGTATCGCGGAGTTGGAATCTTCACCGATGAAATAATCAAGGAGTTTTGATTTCATCAAACGATGAAGATGCTTGCATTTGCAAGAAATTAAGTGGGAGCTGAGACATATTTATAATACTTTATGTAGATGACATATCGTTGATTATAAATAGTGTAATTATATAATTGATTTAAAAGGTTTCATTGAGAATTAACATCAATGAAAGGATATGGATTGAAACATATTTAGTGTCAAGATCTATGAAGATAGATAGAAACACATAATAAGTTTAAGTTTAAGTGCATAGAATAGATATTGAAGTAGTTCAATTAAGAAGGTGTTCTTTTCATGTGAAGGTTTAACAAGACTTGAGTGTATTTGACACTCGATGAGTAAATACACATGAGTGATTTTAGATCACGAATAATATGTACAAAGTCAGATGTCCTGTCTAAAGTGTTACGAGCATATACCAGAATGATTCATGTAATGATCATTGGACAACAGTAAGAATATCCCTGAGTACTTTAGAAGAACCAAGGATATATTATATATATAGTTTTTATATGGGGAAGTGACAAACAAATATCTGTAAGGTGTTGCACCGATATTAGTTTGGTCACATATAAAAATAAAATTTCAATCTCAATTAGGCTAAGTGTTGTTTATAAGGTAGCACAATGAGCTAGAAGAAGTCTATGCTAGATTTAGATCAGTTCTAAATATTGTGACGGATTCTACAAATGAAGGCAGAGTATGTCATTGTTTTGACAATGACCGAGGATGTTAAGTCGAGGAGTTTTTTGAGAACTTGGTGTAGTTCCGATAGTGTCAGAACTTTGAAGCTATATTGTGTGTGACAATATTAGTGACTTATTTCAGACCGCGGAATTAAGGTTCCACCAGAGGACTAAGCATATATTTAATGCCGACTCATTTGGAAAATGAGTGATGCGTTGAGACGCAAATGAATTGCAAAATACATACGTTTCTGAGCGTGTCAGATCCGTTGACTAAAACCTCTCCCGTGAGCAAAACATGATAAGCACCAAGGCCAAGGTGTTATATCTTTACAAATGTTAACTAGATTATTGACTCTAGTGCAAGTGGGAGACTGTTGGAGATATGCCCAAGAGGCAATAATAAATTAGTTATTGTTATATCTTATTGTTCATGATAAATGTTTACATTTCATGCTATAATTGTATTAACCGAAACATTGATACATGTGTGTTATGTAAACAACAAGGAGTCCCTAGTAAGCCTCTTGTATAACTAGCTTGTTGATTAATAGATGATCATGGTTTCGTGATCATGAACATTGGATGTTATTAATAACAAGGTTATGTCATTAGGTGAATGATATAATGGACACACACCCAAATAAGCGTAGCATAAGATCAAGTCATTAAGTTCAATTTGCTATAAGCTTTCGATACATAGTTGCCTAAGTCCTTCGACCATGAGATCGTGTAAATCACTTACACCGGAAGGGTACTTTGATTACATCAAACGCCATTGCGTAAATGGGTGGTTATAAAGATGGGATTAAGTATTTGGAAAGTGTGAGTTGAGGCATATGGATCAATAGTGGGATTTGTCCATCCTAATGACGGATAGATATACTCTGGGCCCTCTCGGTGGAATGTCATCGTTTAGCTTGCAAGCATATGAATGGTTCATAAGAGATCACATACCACGGTACGAGTAAAGAGTACTTGTCGGTAACGAGGTTGAACAAGGTATGGAGATACCGATGATCGAACCTCGGACAAGTAAAATATCGCGTGACAAAGGGAATCGGCATCGTATGTAAATGGTTCAATCGATCACTAAGTCATCGTTGAATATGTGGGAGCCATTATGGATCTCCAGATCCCGCTATTGGTTATTGCTCGGAGAGGAGTCTCGACCATGTCCGCATAGTTCGCGAACCGTAGGGTGGCGCTTAAGGTTCGATGTCGCATAAGTAGATTCGGAATATGAGTTGGAGTCCGAAGTTTTTGTTCGAGTCTCGGATGGGATCCGGGACATCACGAGGAGGTCCGGAATGGTCCGGAGAATAAGATTCATATATGGGAAGTCAAATTCCGGTTCGGGAAAAGTCCGGTGTTTTGACCGGAGCTTCTAGAAGGTTCTAGAGGGCCACCAGTGGGCCCACCACCCCGGGAGAGGCCACATAGGCGCCACATGGCATAGTGGGTCCTACCCACCATGACATGTGGGCCTAGGCCGGCCCCTTAGAGATAAGATCTATCTCTAGTTTAAATGGTTTAAATCTAGAGATAAGATCTATCTCCTAAAATAAATGGTTTAAATTAGGAGATAAGGGAGAAAACTTGGGAGGGAGTTTGCCCCCACATGTGGCCGGCCAAAGGGGTGGGCCCTAGGGGAACCCTAGGCCGACCCCCCACCTATATAAAGAGGGAGGTGGCCGGCCAAGGTACGCCATCCGTAAACCCGCCGCCCTCTTTCTCCTCCATATGTCGCAGGGCGAAGCCCGCAGAATTTTCTCCACCACCACCACCACGCCGTCATGCTGCTGGGATTCCGTGGAGATCTACCACACGCTGCCCGCTGGAACGGGGAGAAGGGCTTCATCGACACCGTACACGCGACCGAGTACGGAAGTGCCGGATTGCAGACGGGGATGATCGTCTACACCAACAACGAGATCTGATCTCGTAGGCTTTGGAAATCTTCAAGGGTTAGTACCTTATCAATCTCGTTGCTCCGATCTTGTAGATTAGATCTTGGGTGTTCCATAGATTAGATCTTGGATTTATTCGTCTCACGGTAGGAAAATTTTTGTTTTCTATGCTACGAACCCCATCATCTACACCTATGAGCCAAAATGTATTTTCAGGCCTTAACTCTACTTGTATAGGGGAGGCCAAAATATAGTGGAAGGTAAGCATTTTAGTTTAGGGTGAATAATAAAAGCCGAATTCACGGAGAGGACGGGAGGATACAATAAATTAGGATTAAGTGGTAGGAATTAACGGGCCAGTATTAGGTCCGATCTAGCCCTTTGAAATAAAACATCAACAATCGAAACGATTGTTGTTTCTTAAATTTCGATTATAATTTATACTTTCCGGTTGTCTATTTGGAGATGTGGTAATTGGTCACCGAACGGAGCTAGTCGTGCTACCTGGTTTCTTCTATCGAGAAAGGCAGTGCTAATGCCAGGAAAGAAAACGCAGGGCCTCCGATCGAGAGCCAATCAAAACTCTGCCTTTTTTAAGTAGTCCATGGTGTGTGGTGGATTAGTGGCAGTAATCATTTCATTCGCATTTTGCGTGCGTGTACGGCCGGAGGTGAACACCGGACACACACACGGTTTCCTTTGAGGATGCGCCGCCGAGCCGAGCAGGTTCGCCGCCGTGAGAATCCGTCGTCGCAACTTGCAAGTGGAGGTGTGTTACTGCGTGGACCGTGATCAGGCGCGAGACCGGCCAACAGCGCGATCTTGCGAGGAGAACCATGTGTACGTTTTAGCCGGGTAGAAACACCTACACGTACACGTACGGACCCAGTCCACCAGCCAACAACAACAACAACAGCCGGTCATCAACTGTCAACATCCCTTTTCTTCTCTTCTAGTAATCGGCGGAAAAAGCCTCTACTGCTAGCCTCAATATTGCAATATGTCGTCACAATATTTTAAAGTCAAACTCAATCGATGGCCCAAGAAACGAAGAAAAGAGTCAAATCAAACTACGAATAATTGTTATCCCAATATTGGATCATGAATTTCAGATGTCCAACTCGGCTCCCAAGAGCGCATGCGATATTTTTTCCTATCCCTTAGTTGTCTGGATTTTTTAAAACAAAACACAAATATTGTGACATGTGTTAGAAAGACAATTTGAGTGCTACATTTGCTGCTTAACCGATCTCCATATTTTCTGTTGGGGAAACGTACATACCAACCTTTGCACAAGACAAACCATTATAGCAAAAAACAAGCATCTAAGTTTCAGATTTTTAAATTTTTTATTTCTAATTATTTCAAGTTTCATATCATCTGGGAGCATATGCTCCCTGGACCTAAAACTCCATGCCCCATGAATTTAGCTTATTAACATGATCAATGCCAAGTTTTTTTTAACTATCTTTCTTTAGATATGGTTCATATTTGGAACCGATATCTAGTAACATCTCAAATATATATCGTATCGCCATACTCAGTTATCGTACCAGTCCGGTGTAAAGCGGGTAAGACGACGAGTCCAAGATCTCCACCGCATATCATCGTGTTCGCCAAAAAAACTCGACGCATGGAGCGCTCAGTTCTCCAAGAATGGAAGGATATAACCTCATCGCCACTTGACTTTGTTCCAATTCCATTGAATTGTTTATTGCTCTTCAAGTAACAGAACCAAAAAAACATCCCTGAAGAGCAAAAGAACACTCCATTAAAAATAAAATCTTCAAAGACTAGCAAATTATGTTAGGGAGGGGGGCCGCCCCCCCCCCTCCTCCCCCAAGTTCGGGTCAAAGTGTGTTGACATCCACATGATACATGTGTCCAGTGTTTCTGTGTGGGGGTAGGTATACCTCTATGGACATGTATCAAAAGGAAGATCCCATATAGCTCATGGGAGGATGATGTCAAGTGGTGATCGTGAAGAATGTTGAGAAGCGCAAGTTCAAAATGAGCTTCTTGAAGAGATCATATGTTTGAATCTTGTCATCCATTTGGTGACGATGGACATGTGAATATATTCACAATGCAAGCGCCACACAGTTACCCCCTCCCGTAAAGCATTGTCCTTAGGCAGTCGCGCACCATCCAAAGATTCACGCTCCATTCGCCTCCCGGCTGGGCGGTGGCGTGCTTGACAAACCAGCATCCTGACAAGACTACGCAGTAAAAAAATGTCTGACATATGTCACGGCCGCGCCCCTTCACGAACCGACAATGCCACCGTGGTTAGTCGGTTGTTCGAGGGGAAAATCTCCAACAACACGGATTCCATCAACTATCACAAGTATCAAGCTCGTCCCGCCTTCGTAGCCAAGAGCCCAACCAAGAGGTCCGCCCGCTGCAAGCCAACATTGGCACTCAGGAACTATTTTGGCCCTTTGTGCATCTCTTCGAGATACCCAAAGGCTGGGAGGTGGGCTACTAATGAGCGTATGGTATACGCAATACCCACCGACTTACTATGAGCTCGCCAACATTGAGCACCTCACACGCTTGATTTACACCAGTGTGTAAAGTAGGGTGGTTACCGGCTATCATTCGCGGAGTCTAAACATGTATACTATTAAGTTAGCCCATCGCATCGTGGTCACAAACTATACATAAATACAAAATTATTGCGGGGTACAATACACCGACAAGAGCTCATACCTTTGCATTGTTGGCATCATATTTTTTGGCTGTTAGTTATTTATTCTTTTATTTACCGAAAAAAATTTACGTATGAGAAACTTGTTACAGGTTCTTGTTGTTGGATTACAGTAAGTCGGATTAGAAGTGGGCGGAAAAATGTATACTCTGAGACTGAACGAGATTAAGCATGTTTGATAGGTGCTACTTGTACGTAGTTCCAGCTGCGCGCGCGAGACGAAGAAAACAGCGAAATGTAGCGAGGAGAAGGTACCAACCACACGGGGCAAACTGTTGCACAGACCAGCACGTACTCCAGGTGTTCCAACGCACACAGACGGAAACGGGGAAGCTAGTTCCGGTTGCTGACTGGCGATCGAGGGCGTGGCCCTGAGCCGGGTCCACGCCAGCTCGCTCCTCCAGTGGGGTACTGGTACGAGTACGACCAGTTCAGTTGCCCCTTGGCGCCATCAACCTCACGCTGTCCACGTCCCGCCATTTCGTCTTCTCCGATATAAGTAGCTGAGCTCGCACGATCGCTTAACACCAAGCAAGAACACACACAGCCGGGAGATCGAGGAAATCGGTCTAGCTAGCTAGCTACATGGGGAACTGCTTCGGATGCCGCGACGAATCTCCGGCTCCTCCGGCCACAGGTACGCGCGCGCGCTGATCAGCCTCCGATCATCGTCTTGTTCCTCCAGCGTTCTGCAGATTCGAATTGCACCCGAATTAATTCGAGCTCGTTTTAATTCTTTCTGCGCGTGTTCAGGCAAGTCGCCGCCGTCGTCGTCGTCGTGGCCCAACAAGGAGATCAGCGCCGGAAGCAGCAGCGGGACAAGCGGGACCAGCGGATCCAGCGGAACCATGAGCGGCGTGAGCAGCGGGAGCGAGGACTACCGGCGGTGGCCGAGCACCGGCGCGGACGTGGGCGGGCGGGTCCTGGACGTGCCCAAGCTCCGGGTGTTCACGCTGGCGGAGCTGCGGGCGGTGACGCGCGGGTTCAAGCCGGAGATGGTGCTGGGCGAGGGCGGGTTCGGGCGGGTGTACAAGGGGTGGGCCGACGAGCGCAGCCTCAACCCGGCCAAGAGCTCCGCCGGCGTCGTCGTCGCCGTCAAGAAGCTCAACCACGAGAGCGTCCAGGGCCTCCAGGAATGGCAGGTGCGTGCTTGATCCATCCATCCATCACTCCCAGACTTTCTGTCTTCCTTCCAGTCTGTTGCTTGCGCAGCTTGAATTGATCCAGTCGTAAGGCTAAGTGACAGCTCCCCGGCCGGCCTCTTCATTTTTCCTGGTCAATCTGCACAATTCGGTCCAATTTGGGCTGGAGTAGCAAAGACAAGTCCATGCATCCCTTTCTGCTACGTGATAAGGAACAATATTCCTTCCTATGCTCTTCATTCTTAGCTAGTCAATTCTCGCCACGATAATAATAGCACTAGTATCTCTTTTCTTCTAGCCACCGGAGTAGTACTAGTCTTAGCTCTAATACAAGTCAACCCTTGATGCAACCTTGCTTGGCTGATAAGCTCCGAACTTTCAACTCGGACAATTTGCCAATTTGGTCCGTCTTCCAATCGCAGTACCTTGCATGAAGCTTCGCTATGATTCAGACAATGCAGTGCATTGCCATCACTATTTCGCTTGTTCGGCTGGCAATCTGGACTTGTTTTAGACTTTTGGTACCTAGTCCTAGCTGTCCATGTTCACCTGTGTGCGTTGTGCTCTCTGGTCAATTTTCATTTCATTAATCCGATCAAAATTGCACTGGAGTAGGAAAGACAAGTCCGTCCCTTAGTGTCAATTTTATCTAGATATGGATATATTTATAACTAAAATGTTTCTAGATTTATTCAAATCTCGATAAAATCACGACACTTGCTTTGAAACGGAGGTAGTAAGAAACTTGTTCATTCTTAACTTAACCATTTTCACAGCCATAATAAAATCTCTCTTCTTCTAGCCATCTACTAGGACTAGAGAAATGATTTTGTCATGTGTGCACGAAATTATTCAGTTTCATCGAGTGTCTTTGTGTTTTCGCACATGTATTCCTATGAATCCAAATCCCCAGATCGACAGTTAAAACATGTACGAGACCTGCCGTGCATGGGATGATCGCCCCTCTCGCAATGCATTGCAATCAGTGTGGTTTGCTTGTTCGGCTGACACTCTGGACTTGCTTTAGTATTCCTAGCTGTCCATCTTCTACGTTGTGCTCTCTGGTCAGCGAAGAACTTTCGTACGTCGGCGTGCTGACGTGGCTTTTTAAAATTGCAGTCGGAGGTGAACTTCCTGGGCAGGCTGCAGCACCCGAACCTGGTGAAGCTGCTGGGGTACTGCGGCGAGGACAGGGAGCTCCTCCTCGTCTACGAGTTCATGCCCAAGGGCAGCCTCGAGAACCACCTCTTCAGGAGGGGCGCGGCGTTCGAGCCGCTGACGTGGGAAACCCGGCTGAAGATCGCCATCGGCGCCGCCCGTGGCCTCGCCTTCCTGCACTCGCCGGAGACGCAGATCATCTACCGGGACTTCAAGGCCTCCAACATCCTCCTCGACGCCGACTTCGGGCCCAAGCTCTCGGACTTCGGCCTCGCCAAGAGCGGCCCCGCGGCGGGGCGGTCGCACGTCACCACCAGGATCATCGGCACATACGGCTACGCCGCGCCGGAGTACGTCGCCACGGGCCACCTCTACGTGAAGAGCGACGTGTACGGCTTCGGCGTCGTCCTCCTCGAGCTGCTCACGGGGCTCCGGGCGCACGACACCAACCGGCCCAGCAACCAGGTGAACCTCGTGGAGTGGGCGCGGCCCTACATCGCATCGGGCGGCAGGAAGCTCACCGGCCTCATGGACCAGCGGCTCGGCGGCCAGTACCCTTCCAAGGCGGCGGCCAATGCGGCCAGGCTCGCGTACAACTGCCTCTGCGGCGACCCCAAGTCCAGGCCCTCCATGGACGAAGTCCTCGCCAAGCTCGAGGAGATCGAGGCCAGGGCGTCGGCGAGAGGGAGCCAGGATGCGCTACCGCCAAGGCCTGCCCCGGCGGCGCGCCGGTCGCCCTACCGTGGTTCTTCCAGGCCCTGACGGACAGTACCTGTAACGTTTTCTTAATTTTGTTAGGGAGAAATTTAGTGGCAGGGGACAATTAAACTCCAGAGATGACATCAGGACTTATGCTCCTGATAACACAGGTAAAACTTGAGAGTGATTACACAGCACATTGCCTCTTAAAACTCAATTTCATATTTACCTGATCGACGTCCTCGCCAAGCTAGAGAAGATCGAGGCCAGGGCGACGTCATCCAAAGAGAGGCCTGTCCCGGCCGGGCAGCGGCTCGACGATCGCCTTGCCGTGGTTCCTCCAACACGTGATCGGGCAAGAGTTGATCGGCTCATCCAATCGAGTAGCTCTGTATGTGTTTGTAATGTTCATGATTATTTTTGCTCTCGATAGATATTTTTTACTTGTTTTGTTGGGGAAGGATTAAATAGTAGAGACATAAAGAGGACATGCACACACGCTGTGATTTCTGACGCGAACTGTACATATGTAAACTTGATAGGGATTATACGGCAGATTAGATTTATAAAACCTCTAGCATTCCATTATACTGAATGAAAAATAAAGAAGACTGCGAAAAATATCCAACTCCAACACAGAAACCAGATTCGATGCTAACGCGGATCCAGAACACGCAGGATTTCACTTTCAGCATCTGAGAAGAGCTTACTGTTCATCTCATGCACCCTTCTGCACTAATGTGGATGTAAGCAAGATGAGTGTTCGAGAGGGCAAAAACAATCAGGCCGTAGGTGCCTTACCAAAAAAAAACACACGCACGCTGTAACATACAGACTGTAATTTCTAAATGAAACTGTATTATACATATAAAGTTCGGAGCAATTATGCAACAGATTGCATCTAAAACCCATAGCATTCCATTGTCCTTGTAGAACTGCATGCTCTAACCAATGCAACCAAAAGACCAATCTGATGGAAGAGATTAGGCAATGCATTTATACTTCAACACTCCCCCTCACGTGTGGCTCCCTCAGGCCTAAACGTGGACCGAAAGTGGGTTGCAATATTTTTATTTTATTGCGCCAGCCTCAAAACCTCTTGGCTCTGATACCATGTAGAACTGCATGCTCTAACCAATGCAACCAAAAGACCAATCTGATGGAAGAGATTAGGCAATGCATTTATACTTCAACAGTCCTGAATGAAAAATAAGGAAAAGAAAACAGCTCCTCTACACCACTGTCAGGCAGAAGCTGTCTAGGAGTCTAGACAGGCCCTGCCTCACTACCAAAAATATCCAACTCCAACATATAAACCAGATTCGATGCCAACACTGATCTAGAACAAGCAGGATTGCAGTTTCGACATTGAGAATAGCTTGATGCATGCATTCTTGCCTTGACAACAATTCGAGTGCTCATCTTATGTACCCTTCTGCACTAATGTTGATGCAAGTAAGATCAGTTGACCGCGCCAGCAAACATTGAAGGGGAAATGATATATATATTTCTCAAAGGGAAAAACTAGTTCAGCAATACTTACACAGGTGAGAAAACATTTCAGCATTGTAAGAACGTATCTTCGTGGAGCTCAAACTGACATGTGAAGGCACGGGGCATAATTCTCTCCTTACAGCTCGTGCGTTCAAGCAAGCATTGAAATCTTGAAGATAATTCTTCATAACTACATAGACAGAACAAGCCCAGGAAGAACATACATTTGTTATGCAACTAGATTGAGAGTTCTAAACCTAACGCAAAGCTTCATTTCGACAAATTCCTATCCTTTCCTATTCTGTACACTAGTTTGGTAACTGCAGCAAACTATTTTCCCTATGCCTGAACAAAAACTAGTCTAGAAGTACAGAGTTCCATCTTCAGTCATAACAGACAAGGTTGATGATAATTCACCGAGCATCTGACCACTGGATGGTACCTCATCCCCAAATATTTACAAACGTGGCCTGTGCATATCACCATGACTGAAAACCGAGGGCAGGGTCAATGCCCTGTCTACTTGCAAGACGGGATATTTGCTTTGGATGCAGGAAAAGCATTCTCAGGATACACCAGCAAGACCAAAGGAACCACCAAGCACCGGTCTAACTGTCGCATTCACCGATATCCTTACTGTTTTAGCACTCGATGACTTGTATACATCAACACACTCCTCCAGGTCTGCATCACATGTTAGAAGAACCCACTCTGACTCATCATCCAAGTACTTGAGTTCACATGTTTCCTGCGAAATGCCGAACCGCTTTGCAATTTCTTCTTTTAGCTTTTCAAAGCCCCAATCTGGCTGAAGCCGGAATATGCATCTTTCCTCGCCATACATTGCTTTTATCTTGAGAATATCAGGCTTATATTCTTGCATGCTTGGCTTGTTCTCCATTGGCTTTTGTTCACTTATAAGCATTGGACTCTGAGACCTACAAAGGGTAACAGGTCTTTCTTCACTTAATATCTGCAGTTCAGCATGGCTCACATCTGTCATCTGTGTGGAACTCTGATTCTCCTCCATAGAAGTTTCTTGCTTAATTGCAAGATCAGGAGCACTGCTTTGCTGTTGTTGAGGCTTCGGATCACTGGAACAACCAAGGCTAGAATTTGAGCTCTGGCTGTAGGTAGGGGAGAGGGAATTAGAGCCAGAGGTGCGTGAACTGAATCTGCTCTCGCACACCCGCTCAGGAACTGAAGGCTCCAGGTGAAACTTTTGTTCTGATGCTGGAGAACTGAGATCTCCCTGTAGCTCTCTTTCTGACCAAGTGGTCTTGGTGAAATTTTCATAGAGTGAAGTCAGCTGAACAGTTCCGTCAGCTCCATGTACCGAATCAATGACCATTTGCAGTTTCTTTAGGGAGTGCCCAACTTTCTTGATCTTCCTTGATGGCCAACGATTAATTCCGTGCTGCCTGCATATTCTCTTCAATGTAGTAGGGCACACTGAAATGAATGGTAGAAACACAACAGCTATAGTCAACCAGAGACATCTCAGTTTATATGTATGTGAAAATTTAATGCATAAGCAAGACTAGTATGGCCTTGAAGTTGCAAACTGTTGCAAGAAAAAACAGCAGCTGAACTAAATTAAATTTTATCAAGGAAGTTTGTTCACACATATGCATCACTGCCTGATTACACAGCTCACATCCATTTTACATACTAACGCTTAGTTAGCAGGATTACATGAATTATTAAACAGCATATTACAATATGAAATTATTCCAGTTCTATTTGAGCCTTGCAAGTAAAAACCAGACAGTGATATCATGCTTCTAGCGAGTTACTTAAAATCTACTAACAACTCATCGAAAGAGATAAGTTTTAAGTTGAACTAACAAAAGGCAGGAAAGGAACAACAGATAATACTTTGAGAGGATGAGTCATAAGTTACCTCCTAAATTCTTTGCAGCTTCTTTCAAGCTGCCAGCAAAATGCTTCCGGAGATCTTGCAGGCTAACAGTTTTCTCCATCTTAGTCCGCCGCTTTTCTACTGCTTTATCTGAGTTTGAAAGGCTTGGATCACTGGTACAGCTTGCTTCCTTGGCCTCGTATTCTTCATGCTTCTTAAACCCTGGAAAGAAGCTGCTATCTTCAGGTATCAGTACAGGTGAAGTTGCCCAGCCAGCTGTAACACTGAAGCCTTCATCCTCTTGTTTGCTGAATCGAAATGGTAGGTCAGAATTTATTTCTCCCTTCACCCCCTTATTCTGAACATCCACAAGGCTTGCAATCCATGAGGATACCTCCTCAGTCGCTTCCGGTGATGTTATCCTTGCAGGAACATTAATGCCACAAGAGAGCACATCCAAGTTTTCAGGCTTGCCACAAAATTCCGGTGTGACTGGTGGGCTGGATTCAGGTGATCCATCATTTGCCAGTTCTTTCACACCGACAACTCTTAATGTAGAGCAGACTTGCTCTAGAGTATTGGACAAAGAATTAAGCATGTCTCCTTGATCTTCACTCTTTACGCAGTTCATTGGCAAGAAAAACTCCAGGATAAGGTCCATACTTCCAGTCCTGACACTTCGCAGCCGAATGGCCACGGCAGCCCTCAAGCTGAAAAACTTTGCAGAATGTGAGAGGGGGTATTCGACCTTGCTGCAGGTAGTGATATCCGGGGAGAAACACGGCTCATGTGTCCCAAGGGCCTTGCCGACAACACCCTCGCCTCTGAACAGATGATGCTCAGAGCAAGCCTGGTGAAAGCCCATGACGGATGGATCGCGGACATAGCACGCCTCGTCCACGGTAGAGACGCAGCACTTGTAAGTCTCGTCAGAGTGGCGGCTCGCCTTCTTGGCCTGGCAGACGCAGGATATCCATGTCTGGGCCAGCGGCAGCTGATGGGTCTCGCAAACCGCTCTGAGGACATGCATGATCTCTGGTACAATTGCTTGGTAAGAAGAACCAAACACCTGACAGCAAGAAAGCAGCAAATCTTAGTAATAAATAACAGTTTGGCATATAGTGCCCCATAATAAGAGCATGATGCTGTTAGCTCACCTGTGCGCGAGGACTAGCTGAAACATCAGAGCTTCTAAGATCAACCTCCTGCAATTATAGAGAAAGAAGATTTACTAAGACATGAATATGATCAAAGAAAGAGGGGCGGAGAGGCTGATTACTTCGGGGATTGGCGTGCCCGGTAGTTATCAATCACATCCTTCCCTAAGGGTATTCCATCGAACAGGTTAAGCGCATAACAAGATATACGCGGCACAGGTATACATATTTGGAGAATCGAAAGGAGCAACAACAACAACAACAACAAGGGGTTGGGTTGAGAGGGAATTTGGTATGTACCTGTAGCGCGTTGCATATGTTCTCGATCTCGGCATTGTAGTTGATCTTCTGCGTGGTCATGACGAGCTCGACGACGCCGAGGCATGCCCCGGTGCGCCGCTCGAAGACGGGCATGGCGACGCTTCCCCGGATGTCGAAGTACTGCGCGTGTCGCACGCGCGGGTACTCCTGGTCGGTGAAGTATCGGACGTCGGGCGTCCACTCGGGCACGCGGCCGACGAAGACGCGGCCGGGCAGGCCGAGCCCGTCGCGCGCGAACTCGTCGGCGGAGAACTGGTACTTGATGGAGACGCCGCGGTAGCTCTCGAGGCGGCCGCTGGGGCGGTCGAGCCAGAAGGGCTGGCCGCAGGTGGTGAGCATCTGGCGGTCCCCGATGCGGGTGGGCACCCAGGTCTGGACGAGTAGGTCGCCCCCGCACCCGCGCTGCGCCTGCCAGCGCTGCGCGATGCCCTGCAGCGCCCGCTGCAGCCGCTCCTTGACGCCCTGATGTGGCGGCTGGAGCA
Organism: Lolium multiflorum; assembly: GCA_030979885.1. Taxonomy (NCBI): domain Eukaryota; kingdom Viridiplantae; phylum Streptophyta; class Magnoliopsida; order Poales; family Poaceae; genus Lolium; species Lolium multiflorum. The sequence goes on from CM061750.1 coordinate 410,458,207, forward strand.
GCCAGGTGTGGCTGGCGGTGGCGTCGTCGGCTGGTGTGGAGAGGGTGGCCGTGGTGATGCAGCTGCCCACGTCGAAGAGCGGGGAGAAGGGGGTGGTCCCTGCCGCCGGGGAGTCGGGGGGCAGGAACTCCGGGTAGTCGAAGCCTGGTGATGCGAGCAGGAACTCCTCCATGAGATCCAGCTCGTCCGCGACGGCCATGTCGCCCCGCGTGCTGCCTCGGTAGCCGGCTTCGTCGCTCCGCGGCGGCGCCTGCTGCTGCTCCATGACCACACACCCGGAAGCACGTCGCTCACCAGAGACGAGACCTCAAATTCTGCGCATCACCGTGGACGGAGACGGGGCGGAGGCGCAACCGGTGTGGAGCAACGCGAGCCACGAGCCTCGGATTACCTAGAAAAGAGAAGGAAAAACAAAAATGAAGAGAAATTCTCGTCAGAGAACAATCCAAGGAATCCAGCGGGCAAGAAAGAAGTACGATTTGACGCGCATGGCCGCCGCGACGGACGCCACTAGCCCGCCCTACTGTTCTAGCCGTCGCCGCAACGCACCCCGCACCACGCAACGGAGGAGACATCGACATCCCCCATCGTGGAAAGGAAAGCAAGACACATCGCCGTCAACCCCGGCCGGCGGCCCCCACGGGAAGAAAGTAGCTAGAAAAGAGAGACAAGACGCACAACCCAGGTAGTAACCCCACACCCGCGACGTCGTGCGCGCGGCCGGCAGCTGCAAGTAGCCGCCGGCCGGTGGCAGTGTTGTGCTGGTGGCTAGCTAGCTATTGGTTCTGTTCCCCGCAGGAGATGAGATGAGGGGAAAAAAACAGCAGAAGCGCGTGAGATCAGATCGGGCGCCATGAATGAATGAATGAACCCACCTAGCTCAGCGGAGCGGAAGGCAAACAGGTGAATTCCAGCTGAGTATGCAGTAGCGTCGTCGCTCTCAGTGTGAGGACCTCGGAGGAGCAACCAGACGGATTCTGCCGCCGCCCGCGCCCGCCGGCAGGAATAAAGAGTCCGAGAGGAGCTAGTGGTGGTGCGGTGGGGGATGGGGCGAGGTGGGTTGGTGGTGGTGGTGGTGGTGGAGGCGGAGGCGGATTTGTACTTGCGCAAGTAGCCTGCCGCTCCTCCTGGGAGTGCGGTGTCTCTCCTTTTTGGCGAACCAAGTTGGGCTAGGTCGTCTGCATCTTTGTTTGTGCTGCACGATGACGACGGAATCTCCATTTCCTCATCCCACGTGGGGCCCGCAGCGCAGGGGAGTATCTGCGGCAGCGGGGGAAATGGCGGGACTGGATCTGGGTGGGCCACGGACGTCAGCTGCTTCTGGGTCGGGGCGGTAGGGGCAGGACGGGGATTTCGTGCGGGGGGCTGACGTGGCCCAGTGGGCGCCCCCGCCCGTGGTGTGCACCCGTGGGTTTCAGTCCACGCTGGCTGGATCCCCCGGCAAAACAGATTCTCTCCCAAAACCTATTCTCTTCTTTTCTCTATGCTGCGTAAAACTTTGCTACTCCCTCCATAAAAGAAAACGCTACTCTCTCTTTTTTTTTCGACGGAAGGCTCGAAATGAGAAATCAATTTTAAATGGGATTTCTATTTTCGTGCCCTCAGATTCTTAGTTATACTCTTTTCCCCTTCCTTAGTTTTTCCTCGGTTTTATCCAAACGTTTGTCAGCAACATTCAGACGCGAGATCCCGTTAGTTGACCGCTCTCACGTGTGGGGCATCGTGTGGGCCCGCGTCGCGTGGGGCTGGTACAAAGGGACGCGTGGGACAGACGAGAAGCGTTTGATTGCGCGTGGCACGTTCTCTCTCTCCCTTAATTATTAAGTCCTTTTTTCCCTCTTTCTCTTTGTCCTTTTCACCAAATTAGTATAAAATCTAGAAGTTTGCATTTCTGACTTTCTTCAATTATTTGTGCCTTTTGGCCCTCGTTGTTTGCCCAATATGGCAGCAAATCTAGTACTCCCTCTCGGTCCATATGTATGTAGTTAAATCTAGAAGCAAATCTCCAGGATAATGTACGATAAATTCACAATCATAGTAAATCAAGAAAACTAAGTACGGCCAACAAAATATAGTAGACTAGGGATAGATAATCCCTAGATAATATGGATAGATAATAGGCCGCATACACAGCAGCCAACATAGTAACAGGTTCTTCACAGCACCATCATACTAACATAACAACAAGGGATCCCTAGCTAACAACAAAGGAATCCCAACAACAAACTAGGAGCGACGAGGCAGCCGTCCAGGACTCGCCTACCCCATCCGGCTCTGCCTCCACTTGTTGCTCTTGCTCCCCCAGGGCCTTGGGCTTGGCGGAGGCATGCGCCGGCGGAGATCTCCACCCGCCTGCAAGCTCCGGAGGTGCATGCCGAGCGCCATGCTTGGCGCGGAAGGAGTGGACGTTCACCGTCGTGGCGTTGGGAAGGTGTTGCTGATGTTCTCGGCATGCGTGACGAGGCGATTGAAGTCCGTGGCGCCGAGTCTCCTGCAGGAACACACACCTCCCCAGCGAAGTAGGAGATGTATTGGCCGACTGCAGCCTCCGCAGCACTTGGCGAGTCTTGACGTCCTCCTCCTCTTCGTCGCGTCGCCAGAACATCTGATCCATATCAAACGAAACTAGTGAATGAGTTGCAACGATGACTAACGTACATGATAACAAAGTTCAGAAAAACAGAGTCAGCCTCAGTTAGAGTGGACATGATTATATATCTACAGGGAAGGTGTTAGCGAACTAAAGCTCATGCACAACAGATTTGTACACAGCAATGGTTCGCTGAACCCTCTGTAAAAATTTGTGCCCAACCATTCATCATAGGCAAAGAAACAGATTCTAGATCTGAACTAGATCTGAACTTGAACACATTCGAGATTATTTGCAAAATTAAACGGTTGATATCTTTTGATTAGTGCATAAAATAACCGATTGAGATCCCATGATTACTTGCATAAATTAACCGATTGAGATCCAATATTACTTGCATAAATTAACCGAACAACCGAACCCCAAATCTTAAACAAAATCAAGAAGTGATCAAAACAAAATGGAATAAAATCGGCGCAAATATTAGCCCAATACTCATCCATCTACGGATCCATCTACACCAAAAATAGGGTTCAAAAGGAATGGGGAACAAAAAAGGAAGCAAACCGTAGTTACCTCGTTCCATGGGTCCTCCAGGGAGGTGTCGTAGGGGTTCGGGGGCGTACGACACGGGGTCGTAGGGTCCCATCCCGCCGGATCCCGCACGGCGCAGCAGTCCATGCACGACGGCAGCAGCAGCGCGTCGTCCGTAGAGACGGCGAAGATGGAGGCGTCGCTTCGAGCCAACCTCGACGATGGGATTGGCATTCTCCTTGTCCATCTCTCCGGCGGAGGAAGAGGAAGAGGGAGAGGAGAGGGTTTTTGCTTTGGAGAAGATGATGGGACGTGAGAGAGTTGGCGATGCGTGAGCGAGTGAGAGTGACAGAGAGAGTGCGAGGAGGCGTATAAGGCGAGGGGTGGTTAATGCGACCCGCGTCCTACGCGTGCAGGTGCACGTCGCACGTCTTGGACTGCAACGCGACACGCGTCCACGATTGCACGTCTCGACTTCTGCGACCCGCGTCTACGCGTCAACAATTGCACGTGTCCTCGAGTCTAACCCTGGAAATTTAGATATACTCAGGTATACCCTCGAGTCTTATACTAGCATTTTTGTGTGCTCAATTTTCCCCTCGAGTGCTACCGGCAAGTGCAATATACTCAGTTTACCCTCAAGTGGCTGGTCAACGAGAGTCAACAAATGGGATTAACTAGTTAAATGAGTCATTTAATGTGCAAAAAAATCCGAAAAAGAGTGGCACTTACTCATGGAGTCTTTACCACAAATTGCCACTTCTCAAATCATAGATAAATCAAGTTTTACCACAAATTACCACTTCTCAAATCACCTAGTAGCTATGAAGGTGCATGGTTTTCCACAATAAGCCCTTCCCAAAACACTTCCCCCAAATCATACTTTGTCTAAATGAGGCCACAATTCTCACCTGATATATATTGGTATTGCAAATAGTTTGAGGTAGGCCAAGATGGGTTTCATTGTACAAAACACGCATTTTCCATTTTTAAATCTCATATTTGAATCCCTTAGTCTATTTACTACTCAGTGCCCTTGGTTTCTTGATAGTACTCAGTTTTGCCCTCTCTCTTCACAAATTCTCGCAAACGTGCATCGTCGCCATGATTGGTCTAGCCCATGTCACGCGGATCGTACCCGCCGACCGTTGATCGTATGATATAGGGAACGGGCAGGATAACCCCTCTCTCTCTCTCTCTATTGGCGGTTAATTAGCTTCCACCCTCTAAGTATGCTGAAGGGCGGTTTTATTTTTCACGCGCTAAAAATTATAAACTATTTTAGGCGTTACTTTTCACGCAAAAAAATGATAAACCATCAACAATTTGTTGTAGCCATTACTTTTCACACAAAAAAATGATAAACCATCACCGATTTGTTGTTGCCATTACTTTTCACGCAAAAAATGATAAACCATCAACAATTTGTTGTAGCCATTACTTTTCACGCAAAAAATGATAAACCATCACCGATTTGTTGTTGCCATTACTTTTCACGCAAAAAATGATAAACCATCAACAATTTGTTGTAGCCATTACTTTTCACGCAAAAAATATGATAAACCATAACCGATTTGTTGTAGCCATTACTTTTCACGCAAAAAAATGATAAACCATCACCTAATTTGTTACAAAAGCTGGTTTCAGTGAGACCTAACCAAGTTTGGCATACATGATGGCATACCTATAACAACAAGGAATATCTAAAAGGGAAAGTTTCAGAAAATTTGAAATTTACGGTGAAAATGATGCCATACATGATGTGTTTTTCGAGGTTTTGACCTGAAAATCAATTGGGTATTATAAAGGGAAATAAAAAGTTCGAAAAATGTAAAAACGAAACCATCTATCTATCTATGTATAGAAGATCAGCTGTATGAAATTTGAGGTTATTTAGAGAAGGTAGAAAAAATCACCTTATTAGAAAAGCTGGTTTCAGCGAGACGAAACGGCATGCGCTTAAGCAAAGTGATTTTTTCGAACATCTCCAAATGACCCCAAATTTTCATACATGATGCCATACGTGTAACAACAAGGAACCCTATCTAAAAGTGTCAAAAAAGTTTGCCCAACCGTATAGCTCTATCAAAAAGAACCTCACCATGGCGCTAGTATAATTTTGGGATAGTTACAAACTTTCGTTACCTAACCTTCAACATGAAACTTGTTTCAAATTCATTTTGGCTAGAAACAAATCCCAACTTGATTCGAGCACCACAGCCTCCAAACGATGCCGATGCCGATATCGGCATGGTCAACGGCTATGCTCGCCGCCACTGCTAGGTCAACGTCGGGATGCACCCTCAATCCCGTCCCCTCATTCGATCACGACACACAGAGATACCGAGGCCAATGCCGAACGTACATGCCGATGCCAATGCCGAACATGCATGCACGCCGCTGTGGGCACGGCCACGCCGACCCGCTATGCTGGACGCCACGGACCGCCGCGAGGTCTTTCCCTTCGCCACCACACTCTCCTAGCACCCACCTATATACGCCAGAAAGGAGAGACACTAGTTTTCTCTACATTGCTCGCGTTCGTGTCCGACACGGTCAGTCAAAGTTTTGAGGTGGTCGTCGATGTCGTCGACCATTTCTTCTCTTCTTTGCATGGTTAAATGCGTCTAGTTCATATCTATCTAATGCGTCCTGGTCTCGCCTCATGCAGTTCTTTGTGGACGTCGATCTCATCTCGGCACCCCGCATGCCACCTCCTCCGTGCCATCGCTGTAGAGCTCCGTTTAAAAATCTAATCCTACCCGTGTATTGCCCCTTGTATCAGCATCATGGCCCCACTTGTCATTTGATATACCGGCCCCACTCGTTCGCGTTTTGGTCAGGGATACATCGATGCTTACGGTCAAACAAAGATGGATGGTCGACGTGTCTTTGCGGGCTCTACGTGGCCCCACTAGTCGAAGATAACGGTCAACCGTCGGCAACCGGCCGTTACATCACGTGTGATGGTTTCAGACAAACGTTTGGGTAAAACTGAGGAAAAACTAAGGAGCTGGGGAAAACTGAGCACAACTAAGGACCCGAGGGCACGAAAATAGAAATCCCATTTTAAATTAACGAAGCACCGAAGCGAGCCGAAACACTAACAACAAAAGACACCACAGAGAACGCCACCAAACGCCAGGTGGAGGGGTCCTCGTCTGTTGCACCAGAGCGGGCATGTCGTAGAACACGCCAACACACCTCCTACGCATCAACACAACAGCTCAAGGGGTACTCGATGACGGGAGAGCAGCCTAGCCGAACTTGAGGATCCGAATGTGTCATCGGCAGAGACCGAGGTCACGCAAAGCTTTCATCCAGACCACGAACCACCCCCCGAGCTCGGGTTAGGTCCACACCAAAAAAACAACATATTCCAATGGCATTGGGATGGGCAAACCGGCCGATACTATGACCAGACGCCGACCTAGCAAAGCCCCCAAGGCACTAGGCGAGCCGTCAGCTACCGAAGCAAGGACGTGTATAAGCAGCCAGAATGACGAGGTGAGAGGGATGAGACACCAACGAGAGATCAAAGGACAAGACACTACAACAGAAGCTTGCCCGAAGCGAGGCCACTAGGATTAGCAGGTTGAGGCGGAGGGACGGAATCCATCGATTTGAAACGGGGGATCAACATCGAGACGCCTTCAATAAGGGAATGACACCTCATAGGTGACGTCGTCGCCGTCAATGTCAAGGCCATGCGCAGCTTTCGCCTAGATCCCACCGGGTTAAAATCTGGACGTCGTCGCGAGGACGCAGAGCAGACAAAACAGAACTCGCTACCACACCTCCAACCTAACCCACACTAAGACCTAGCCCCAACTAGATTCACTGCAGGAAGGACGCAAAAGCTGGTAGGCCAAGTGCGGTGACCCAGCATACCACTGCATGTTGTAGTATACAAGTCGTTGATATGATCTTCATGAAGAGACTTCTTCACAAATATCACATCCCTCAGAGTGGTACAACAGAAACATTGCAGGTCATAACACTCAGATTATATTACAAACATGGTCTTAACAAGTTGGTATTCTCACAGGTCCGATGAGAACACCCTACGATAAAACTTAAGTACTCTTACAACTTAACTTAAGAAACATAACGAGCTCAACAACTTATTTGAGTATGCCACTACGCTGCTCGGCTCTGATTTAACTAAGGTGTAACTCTATTCCTCCGCTTCGGTGTTGTCAACTCCGTAGACTATCCCATAGTCCACGCCTTCTACTCGTCCTGATAAGTCGGGCTCTTCATAGACCAACTCGCATTCCCCTTCTAGTGCTCTGGTGCAGGCTTCCTCTTCATGGTCACAGTCTAGTAAGGGTGTCGAAAGAAAGTGAGTACAAAGGTACTCAACGAGTTCAAAAGAGAAAAGGTGTTTGATACACTATTTACGACCATTGATCAGAAAATCTCAGGTCAATGCATGTTTCGCAAACATTTCTTCAAAAGGTTTTTTATTTTGAAAACTATGCGAGATCACAGGTTGATCGGAGGAGTTCCTTTGCTTCAGTTCCGTTCCTGGAAGAGGGAGTACAACACATTGATACACTCTCATGTGCGTTACTTTTCCCATAAGAGAACTTATCCTTGTTGCCGACCGGGCGTACTTTCCCGTCCACACTTTCTTGGTGTGAGGCCGGCATAAGAACCAAGCCAATCACTGCCTTCTCCGCGACCCCACAGACCCATCCTTTTGTAAGTCTGTACTGTCCTTTATCTATAGGTAGACTGACCCAGGCATTTGTTCTCACATATACCATTAAGGTAGACTGTTCCGAACAATTCTTATGCCCTATCCTATACACTATGGATAGACTAAGCCGGACAACCCTTACAATCTATCATAGACCTTTAATAAGTCTGCTCTCTCCTATATCGATTGGTAGACTATTTTGAACAACCGTCCTCACCTTTACCAATGGATGGACTGATTAGGCAACCCTTATCACTAGTACGTTGATATGCGCGAGGGAAAAGATACATCTGACTTCCCCAGAGCCATTATAGATCTCATGGTTAACGCGAAATGTACGACGCTAGAATCACTAGACGACATTGGTCATTAGTCCTAGATGAGTAGAACCCTTGCAATGGAACCTCCACCATCAACACATACCATGGTTCCATTGCCAACTACATAGTCATATTCATAATTGGAAAAGTAACATTTTATTTTCAATGCAGGAATAATAAGTATATAGCTTTGCAAGTAAATTGATAGAAAGTAATAAAGATAGCATGAGCAAGAGTGAACTTGCCTGGTGACTGCGAGATAATGAAGTTGGATGGTTTGGATGGAACCTGGACCTCGGGTTCTGTAAAGAAGCATCATTGTTCGGTAAGGACAATGGTATAAAATCCAAATGGTGCATGAACGGGTGCATTATTTTATCTTGAATCCCTTTCCCCAAAGTACTTATTAAATTTAAAAGGTTTAGATTTAATTTGGAATATTTATGCCTTTGGCAGTAATTTATAATCCTTTTATTTTATTTTCTTGTAAAAGAAAAGGTTTAGGACTAATAGAATTTTCCATTGGAAAATATTTCCCTTAAATGATAAAGTTTAGAATAGTAAAATATTTCTCTTTTTAGAAATATTGAATTTTGAAAATATTATAATTATTTGGAATTTTCCTTTATTTTATATATCCAAGGAAAATTGCAAATTTGAATTTTACCTTTTAAAATCACCTCAAAATTCTTAAATTTGAATTCACCCTATTTATTACACTTAATATTTTATTTTGGTTAAGGATTATTTTCTATGAATTATTCATATTTTTCTTCAATTTTTAGAGTTGCTTTGAATTTATTAGCAATTTTTAAAGTGTAGAGTTTGAATTTAAATTTGAATTGAATTTAAACCTAAGTGAAGTGACTAAAATACCCCCTGGGTCGCACTGGTCAGTCCAAATGGGTTGGACCGGACCAGCTCGGCCTGAAACGACCGTGTCGGCCCATTCCACTCTTTCTCGCTCGCGTCTAACCCTAACCCTAACCGCTCTGGCGATTCGGTGGCGATGACGTCGCCGCCACCGTCGTCGCCTTGCTCCGGCTCACTCCGGCCACCTCCGGCCATGCCACCGGTCACGTTCGAACCGCCGCACGAAGATTTGTCGATTGGTCTGCGTAGATTCGTCGACTTCTTCCTCCTTCTCCAGATCGCCACCATGCCGGATATGGAGACAAATCGCCTCCGGCGATTGGCTATCTCCGGCGAGCTGTGGTCGCAGCCATCGATGCTATGAAGTGCCTGGGATTGACCTGGCATGGTTGATGCAGTGGCATCGCCTGTGTCGTCGTCCCCAGGTGTTGTGTTGTTCGTGGAGTTCATCGGCGTAACGCCGGCGTCCTCCCTAGACTTGCAACTGCTACGGCCGTGCGGGCACTGCCTCGCCATGCCGTAGCTTCTTCTTCCAGGCGCAGGTACATCCTCCAGGTCCTCCTCCCTATCATCTCCTTGTCTGTGCGCCTCCATGCCTCTGCTGCTCCTCTTCTTCTTCTCTCCAAGCTTCCTGATGATCCTAGGATCATGCAGGACATTGCTGCTGATGCCCTTGCATCCTATACTACCTCTCTACCTCTCTGCAAGGCCTGGCCAGCCAAACCATCACTGGTCACTGGCCAATTGTATGTTGCTGCTGTTCATGGCCATGGCTGCTCTGCTCCATTGCTTCTGCCATGCTATGCTATGCTAGAGGTGTTGTCTAGGCTTACTGGTGCCATATTCTTGCTTGTCTAGGTCTACTGCAATCCAATTGTTTGTTGGTGATGCTTGCTGTCATTGTTGGCTATTACCCTAACACTTGTGATGCTTGTGGTGCCTTTCAGTGTCTTGCACATGATCCAATTGATCCATTGGATCAACAGATACTAGTGGCTAGGCTCTCTGTCTTGCTTGGTTATTGCTCTAGCCATTGGCTAAGCACTTCAGCCTTTGTTGGTTGCCAATTGGTTAGCCTGTGATGCTTATTGGTGGTTATCTCTCACTCTGAATGGCTTGTGATGCTACTGGTGCTTTACCAGTGGCTCATGTGCATGCTTGTGGTTAATTAAGCTACTTATCCTTGCAGTAATACTTGTTTAAATGGTTGTTATCACCAGATTTTAGCCAAATCAGAAGATGGGCCGTGATTGAGATGGGCTTGAAGGATATGCACATAAAGTGTTTATGAATCGGCAGAATTTGGGCTAGATTGCCCGTGTATTTGTACATTATGGTAGATCGCGTTTCAGTTTAGAATTAAGAGATAGAGTTTGGTTCGTACACAGTTAGGCTTATTCCAAAGATAGAAAGTCCACGGACTATAAATATGTACCTAGGGTTATTGAGAAGAGAGGACGATCACGTTCACAACAAACACAATCTAGGCGCATCGCCACCCCTTGTTTCGAGGGTTTCTTCCGGGTCATGTTGCCTAGATCGCATCTTGCGATCTAGGCAGATCGGTTATTCGTTGTTTGGTGTTGCTCGTGAAGCCTTGTTGATGGCGAGTAATACTGCTTATCATAGATGTTTTGGGGCTTGCATCGATGCTTTTCTGATATGTTTTCTTAGCTGTGCTGCTGAATATCTAGCCGCCTTTACACCTATCTTAGGTGTAAGGGCTGCATCTTGCTTTGCCTTTATTTAGTAGATTTGATATGTTATAGTTGTTCCTTGTTCTTCAAGGATTAGTTTGATATCCGCATGGTTAGGCCTTGCAAACTTGAACAATCCAAGAGTGCGTAAGGTATGGTTTGCCGATCCAAGAAGGGATGTCCGGGAATCGACTCCGTGTTGGTTTTTAGGCCTCTTCTAGGGTTAGTTTTCTGTTATCTTTCGTATGTGCCGGCTCAACTACGTGTAGGATGTTCCTTATGCGGTGAAAACCCTAAACTGTCATAGATCGATTTAACTTGGTATTGATAAACAGGATCCCCATGTTATCGTAGATCCAATATGAACCATGGGTTAATCGGCTCTTTGAGCCGATTCACGGTAACCTGAGAGCCAATCGAGGCTCATTTAATGTTTACGTGTATGCAGGAAACTAATTGAAGTAATCAACACTCGACCGGTATAGGTCAGTGGCACGCCTTGTAGCCGACGTGTCCGGAGCATTGCGGGCCGTCGCCCGGGACCAGGGGCCCACCGGCGATCTGGAGCCTCCCCTCCGTGTTGCCCGTCATTGCTCGCCGGTGGTTTTGGCAGGCAACACGCAGCACGCCGGTGGACACTCTACAACAGCTAACATCTCCGAGATGGCGACGCACCAATCACATACGAAGAGCTCACCGAGGATCACAAGAAGAAATATGATGAGGTTAAAGCTCTCTTCGAAGCCGATCTCATCGGCTCTTTCGAGAGGACCCGTTCACATGGCATTAGGTGGAAAGGGCACCCAGCGTTCTCGATGAAGTAGACCGTCTCTCCCTTCGTAGGAACGCACTGCTGCTTGGGAGAGTTAATTACATGGTGGCTCATTCTATACACCGTCATTATGAGAGCCCGGTGAACTCTTTTGAGCGCATTGCGGTTCGCGTGATTCAGGAAATCATAAAGCATCAGTACTCTCCATTAGGGCCTGCCCTAGGGACTCACTAGGAGAAATACCGTTCCGCACCAGACCGCAGCTGCCATTCACACTTGCGGCTCCAGAGCCACAGGTTCACCGCATCGTCGTCTACAAGGTTGGAGGGATCCTGGCGATTGCCAATTCGTATGAGCCGCCTAAATAAATCCCACATGGATACGTGTGCACGCACGTGCAGGACTGCAATAACTTGGTGCGCACGGAGCAGTTGCAGCAGAGGGATTTCGGAGCGGATCTTAGATAAACGGGGCGTGGCTAAATATGCCACCGGAACGAGTCATGAAAGCTCAGCCCCCGCAGCTCATACCGTGGAACAAATCAGTACAATCTTGAGAGACCAGTTCGGCATCCTGCCAAAGAGGAGAACAATCGGCTATTCCAAGCCGTACCCCATGAAATATGATTTGATTCCACCACCCAAGTATCGGCTCCCTGAGTTCTCAAAGTTCAATGGATCAGAAGGGTCCAGCTCAATTGAGCATGTGAGCCGATATTTGGCACAATTGGGCATGATTTCAGCATCAAACCCGTTACGCGTAAGGTTTTTGCGCAGTCCCTCACAGGACCAGCTTTTGGGTGGTACACCTCGTTACCACCAGATTCAGTCCGAACCTGGAAGCAACTTGAAGAGCAGTTTCATGTGCAATATCACTCAGAAGCTACTGAGGCTGGCATTGCCGATCTGGCGCAGGTGCGGCAGAAGAGAAGACGGTGTCGGAATACATTCCGTTTCAGGCTCGTCTGAGAAAGAAGCGGTCGGCGCATTGGGCCTCGCGAGCGCCGATCAAGGGCTTTCCAAGTGGACTACAATTCAGGCGCACATGGTCCAGAAATTAACATTGTATGAGCAGCGCCACCCAGAATTGTACCAAGACAAGTTCAAACGCTTGGTCCTGGTCGAGACAGAAGAAGTTGAGGACTGCAGAAGACCAGGAAGTAGCCGTGTGAATGGGCTCGGGGGCGTCCCGTGTCCTGCAAATGGGTGAAACAACAAGGGCCTGCAAAGGGTTTGATTTTGATATAAGCAAAGGTGAGCAGATATTCGATTTCTGCTTAAGGAAAAGCAGTGAAGTTACCCGAAGGCCACAAAATCCCTACGGCGCAAGAGATGAACGGGAGACGTCTGCAAGTGGCATCACTGGTCACCCATGTCACCAATGGCGCAAAGAGTTGCGTCGAGCAGATCCAAAGCGATAGAACAGGGCCGTTTGATCCTTGTCAGTTTGCCATGAAAGTGGACACGCGCCGTTTCCCGGCGTCAACATGGTGGAACTCAATCACTCCACGAGGCGTCAGCCAGGTTTCTCATTCGATGTTAACATGGCAGGGCCTGTAACCGCCATGGCCAGGATAAAGAAGAAATCGGTCACTCCCGTGGCAAGGAAAAGGAGGAGCCGGCCCACGCGACCGGCCGATATGATGATACGAGGTCGTCACCGAGGAACAAGTGAGAAACGGTATCAAGGACCACTCTCCGCGCACCTCCTTAACCAAATATGAGCATCAGTATGCCGACGTCGGCGCTACGACGAGATGATGAAAGATATCGTCGGTCTAATGCGGACAACAAAACATCGTCGGTATGATAGAGCAGCGAAGGTTATGAGCGCGCTGAGGGGAAGGAAGCAGGGAAGACATGGACAGTACAGGGATTGTCCTTTCTTTAAGCATTTGGGACTCGGGAATGAGCCGATTACCTACAATCGACAACTGCCCGGAGTGTAGACAGCAGAAGAAGGGCACAAGTGAGGTTTCCGTGTTCAAGCGTCTAGGACCTCTCCCATCTCGGAAGGAAGCTTGAGTCATCTCAAGGAAGATTTCGAGGAGTCGAAGATGCGAGAAGAAGATAGATACCACCGGCCAGGTGGTGCCCGATGGACTCGATCCACTCCCAAAAGCGCGAGTTCAGCGGCTCGTAGCTTGGAGGAAGCCGAGGCGCGCACTGGCACGTTGAGGAAAGCTGGCCCGATCGGCGTGAAAAATTCAACAAACTTTGGAGACGGAAATGCGTCCAAAAAAGAATGGCGCCCCAAGCATACAAAAGCCGATGCGAAGCATCGGCCGCAAAATGGTGTTCATACTTCCGTCGGAGTTTTGTGCTCCAAGAACCGAAGAAGTGCCAGTAGCGCAGTTTGACTGCGGCCCGCGGCCAGTTATCTTTGAAAAGCCACGAGAAAAGAGCTACAAACATCTGAAGACCCTGTACCTAAGAGGTTATATCAACGGGCAGCTGTCGGCAAGATGTTGGTTGACACGGGCGGGAGCCAATATAATGCCATACTCCATGCTACGGCGTTTGGGACGCTCTAACGAAGATCTGATCAAAACCAACGTCACACTAAGCGACTTCAACGGCCAAGCATCGGAAGCGCAAGGCGTTCGAACGTGGACCTAGCCGTGGGCCGAAAAACCATCCCTACGTCATTCTTCATTGTCGACAGCAAAGCACCTACGCTGTCCTGCTAGGGAGGGATTGGATTCACGCTAACCGCTGCATTCCATCGACAATGCACCAATGTATGATACAAGGGATGGAGATGAAGTGGAGTCGTTCATGCAGATGACTCGATCGAGAACTCAATAGCCGGCATGAATATTTGGGACGAAACGACCAAGAGCCGATCTCGGAGTTAGTTTGGACGGCCGTGAGCGCATCGAAGCTACAAAAACGGGGTGAGGCTGGTCTTATCCACCGGCCTGAGTAGCAAGACCAAAGTCAATAGACGTACATGGCAAGGCCGATCCCCGGCCCCAAAAAATAAAAGGCAATGTTTTCACCTCAAGCATGTCACGTAGTCGTAGTGGGGAGACTCCCTCCCGTGGTGGAGCCGATGTTCAGGTACAGTTCTTGGAATCAGATGACTGAAGAGCCGATATCTTCAATTACTTGGAAGATTCGGCTCGGGGGGCACCTAAACGGATAAGGTACGGTGAAATATGGGGGCCGATGCAAGAAATCGGCCAGTAAAAAAAGATATATACAAAGCAACAGGACGCAAAGCACAGCCGATGCACAGACATCGACTTTAGACTAGAAAGCCGATGCTCAGATATCGACTCTAGAGGTACAAACTGTTACGAGCAGAGGTACAAACTGTTACGAGCAGAGGTACAAACTGTTACGAGCAGAGGTACAAATTGGTACGAGCAGAGGTACAAACTGTTGCGAGCAGCTATCAAGTTACATGGGTAGGCTCTACTGAAGGAATGCCTCAAAAGCACGGAGGGCGTCAGCACGGACACGATCCACCTCGGCGATCTCGGCCTCATCATCTTCGTCCTCGCCCGTCACCAGCCGTTGGTTCAGGGCACGTATTTCTGCCAGATCAGTTTTCGATTGAGCTTTGAGGCCTTCTGCTTCCTCTTGCGAGCGGGCAATAAGAGCTTCCTTATCATGAATAATTTGTTTGGCTGCAGGACCCTCTCAAGGTCCGCCAATTCCTTTCGCAAGGTCTCAAGTTCGGCGGTCTTGGCGAGAGGTGTGGTTTGGCATCTAAGCCGCCTTTTTCTCATTAAGCCGATGACATTTGTCTGCAATATCGGCTTTCAACGGAGTTGGGCGTGGCGTAGATTGATCCTACGATGAGCTAGCTTCACCCTTGACCCGTAGACAGACAGAGTCACAACTGGCCAGAGTTTCACCTGCAACGTTACCGGGAGATGGTGCTTGATTTCTTCAAGAACGCTCTTCACCTCCTCGGGGTCTTCGACCAACGTTTCGATCGGGGAAGAAAGCAAGGCTTTGAGACGCTGGAATTGGATAGGACAGCGCTGGGTCGTGGTTCATCGCATGCCGTAGAAGGAGCTGGTGCGATGGATTCGGGGTCGAACGTCGGCACGCCGCAAGGTCACAACCCTGACAAGCAGAAGCATCGTCAGTATGCAGCAAAAAGGAGGGTAAGCCAAGCGAAAGGAGTATACCTCTCCGAGGACCGGGGGACAGCCGATGATGAGATAATCGGCTCTTGTGTTTCTGCTGGGGGCTTGGCCAAATCGGCGACCTTGTCAACGGCAGGGACTACGGATCCAGGTTCGCGGAGGGCATCCGTACTTCCTCGACTCCCCCAGGAAGTGTTATCAGGCTACAAAAGGAGGTGGTTAGCCGACGTGAGCGGAAATGGATTAGCACGAAGGATGAGCCGGGGAGAGTATGGAGGTTAATTACAGTTGAAGCCTCTTGGTTTGATGAAGGGGCTTGCGGTTCCTTTCGAGTCCTTTTAAGGCTCACACCCTGCCCCGCTTTGATTGGAGCTTGGGGGCAACAGGTTCAGGAACCGGCCGTTTCCTGGAAGCCGATGGTGGCAAATCTGGCTGGCTCTGCGTGGTGATTTTCCCAGAGTTGTCTGAGCTCGAATCCCCTCGATTGGATGGTGTTTCCTCGCTCGAGTTGTCTTCGGTGGAGGCCTATACATTAAAAAAAGAGTTAGTAAGCACAAGCATGTTGGCAGAAGCCCATGAGGATAGATGAAGTCAGTCAAGGCATGGATCAACGTACGTGCAAGCTCTCTTGGCTTGGAGAAGGGCTCCGGCGCTTCCCGACGGCTACTTTCTTACCGACGTTCTCGCCTTGGTTGAGGCTCGGGGGCCAGCCGGCCCAGAAGATACTTTGCTCGGAAACCGATTTTGATGAAATCGCGCTCTGCATCACAACCTTTTTCAAGGGTGGCGAGTTTTTGCAGAAGAGGACCATAGGTGCCGGTGGGAATAATTCAAAGGGGGAGCCGTCTGCATCTGTAGGTTCTGGACCATCTTGTTGCTGCAAGGAGACAGAGCAAGGTTATAAAAATCATTGTAAGCCAATTCAAGAAAATTTACGAGTGGTAGTACATTCTGTGGGGATATTGTATTCGAGATCGAGTTGTTTAAATAACGGTCCCAGAGCTCTCCTGAAGGCATGAGTTTTCCACATTGACCACCAAGTCTCAATTTGTCGAGGTAAAAGAGAGGTTGTTAGTGATTGGGATGGCTAGAGCATCAAAGAAGGAGTAACACCTCGACCGGTGAGGATATCGGGCAAGTCACTCTTTTCTGGTAAGTGGTGGAGGAAGAAATAGGGAGACACCTGCCCAAGACCAAAGCGAGGCTACTACGGCCATGGTAGGATTCATAACCTGGTTTGATGATCTGTTTGATGTGCTCATGCCAATGGAAGGAAGCAAGGACTGATCATGGTGGAATACAATTGCCACGGTGTCATCTGCAAAGCTGTCTAGCCCGAAGGAGACCAGGTTCTCAAAATTCTCGAGATTCGTGTAAGGAAAAAGAAAGAGGATTATCCAGTCGTGGAAGAAAACGCCGAACCACTTTGATGCTTCTTTGGGGATGGGTTTACTACGGAAGGCTATACAGGCTTGGTCGTAGCTAGTGCATCGGATGTTTTCCGTTAGCATCTGGAAAGGTGCGAGTAACCAAAAGTGGGAAGTTTGGGATATGGTTCTGGAAATACAGCTAAGCCCATAGCTGAATAAACCACCAGGGACCTCCTGGTTTTGACTGTTCTTTGGGAATATAATTTGACGGACATTAGTTGGAGATATCGATAGACCTCTCCAAGGAACAGTTGGGTGCCTCAGCAGGTTCTATAGGCCAAGGGGAGATAATTCTTGGTTGGAGCAAGTGAAGGGCACAGAATATGAAGTGTTCCAACTAGAAATTTAGGAAGGCGTGTGTTCTTTCTCTGTGGGGCCTTTATTTTTCATGTGGCGACGAATAAGTACCCCAGTTGTGCACTCTGTTTTGGAAGAAAGCTTGAAAGGGACCCTTGAGCCATAAGCGAGAGGCTGGGGGATGTAATGTCTAAGCCAGTGATCATTACCACATCAAGATTGGTGTCATGGGGCCGTGGCCAAACATGAAGCAGTTGAGCATCGGACCAGTAGCCGATGGTTTTGAGAAGGTTTCCATGCTTCTCGAGGAGACAATGATAAGGACAGGCATCGGCTATTCCTGTGGTTTCCCATGTGGATTGATAAGTTTTGGATACTCTATTGTACCAGGAAACCCAATCTTCAGGAGGGTTAGGCCAGGCTCGTAAGCAGTCGGCCCAAGAAGTTAGATCTAAATCCTGGTTCACGAAAGGGATCCTACGAGCCTCGCAAGAAATCAAACGGGCAGGGCCCTCGGTAGAACGAGGGCCAAGACAGAGAGAATTTGGAAGAGAAGGATGCGGCAACAGAATGTCTGATACCTAAAATTAATGGTGGAATAAGGCATTAATCAGATGTTTGCTATTAATTCTAACATTATGCTCGGATGGCGAGGGGCGGTTAAAGATTACCTTCAGGCCAGAGAGTGTTGTGTTGGCGTTGGATGATTCCGCCATTTGATTCGCTGGCGGGATGAATCTGTTGGGGATCTGGGATTCGCGTTGCCGTGAGTTGAATTTCGTTGGGAAATTGGGGATCTGAGTTGGTCCTTTGGATGAGGGTCACAGGTTGCCGTTTGAATTTGGGGAATGTCCGTTTGGACCTATCTAACGGAGTCTGGCATTGCTAGCGTTTTATGATAAAGACCGATGCGTTGTCATCGGCTCTTTGTGCGTTGACCTATTTTGACAATCGGAAAATTCGAATTGGACAATCGGAAAAATCAAAGTGGGAGGCATTCTTCATTGATAAGAGGGTTTTTACAAGAAAGAGCCGATTGCTCTCAAAAGGATCATCTACTACCTAAATTAATACTAGTAGTCCCTAATCTAGGGGCCGTCGCTGCCCTCGTTGTCGCCGGCCTCGTCGCTATCGGCGCTGCTGCCGGCAACGTCTTCGTCGCTGCTGTTGAAGCCGCCGGCAGCGGCTTCGTCTTCTTCGTCGTCGTCGTCGTCGTCATCGTCCGACCCGGCGTGGAAGCGCTTCGCCGGCGGGTACTCGTGGAGGAGGTCTCCTCCTCCACTTTCTTCTCCTCGTTGGAGGAGATGTCCTCGCCAAGGAGAGCGTTCATCGCTCTCCTCCTCCAGTTCCTCGATGAGGAAGTTTGTCCTCCCCATTGATGACCCACAAGTATAGGGGGTGTATCGTAGTATCTTCGATAAGTAAGAATGTCGATCCCAACGAGGAGCGGAAAAGGAAAGGGTTTCGATGAAGGATTCATTTGTAAATGCTCAAGCAAGTATTCAAGGGTTTTGATATTGAGATAAATAAAGGACAAGTAAATAAAATGCGAGAAATAATTGCAGTGAGTGGCCCAATCATTTTTAGCACAAAGGACAAGCGGTTTGTTTACTTATAATGACCAAACGTTCTTGAGGACACACGGGGATTTTAGTCTAGTGCTTTCGCTTCATACAGCTAATTAATCTTCATTGTTTTGATAAGTGTTGTGTGGGTGAACCTATGCTAATCCACCGCCCTTCCTAGGACTAATACATACTTGTGATTATACCCCTTGCAAGCATCCGCAACTACAGAAAGTAATTAAGATAAATCTAACCACAGCCTTAACTCTGAGATCTGCGATCCCTCTTGCATCGATATACTAACGGGGGTTCAGGTTTCTGTCCTCCGGCAACCCCGCCAGTGCAACCGAATACAAGATGCACTCCCCTAGGCCCATAAATGGTGAAGTATCCTGTAGTCGACGTTCACACGACACCACTAGAAGAATGACACCACAACTTAAATATCATAACATTGAATATTACTCAACCATAGTTCACTACTAACATTTAGACTTCACCCATGTCCTCAAGAACTAAACGAACTACTCACGAGACATCATATGGGATATAATCAGAGGTGATATGGTGATGATAACAATCTGAACATAAACCTTGGTTCAACGGTTTCACTCAATAGCATCAATAACAAGTAGAAATCAACAGGGAGAGTTTCCCCTATCAAACAATCAAGATTCAACCCAAATTGTTACAGCGGTGACGAGGTGCAGCGGTGAAGATGGCGGTGTAGATGATGAAGATGATGACGATGGTGATGGAGATGATGTCCAGCTCGATGACGATGACGATGGCGTCGATTTCCCCCTCGGGAGGGAATTTCCCCGGCACCGCCCGCCGGAGAGCTCTTTTCTCTCTGGTGTTCTCCGCCCTTCGTGAGGTCCTCCGTGAGGTACCCTTCGTAGTTTAGGTTTTCGACGAAGGAGTACGCGAAGAAAAGGAGGCGAAAGGGCTGTGGGCCCCCTCCTCATAGGGCGGCGCGGCCAGGCCTTGGGCGCGCCGGCCTATGGGGGGACACCTGGGTCCCTCTTCTCCCCTTCTGGCTCCTCCGTCATCGGAAAAATAGGATTTTGGTATAATCTCCTTCCACAGTTGATCTTCCGAAATATTGCGTTCGGCGGTGCTTTTCTAGCAGAATCCTGGCTGGTGCTCGATCCTCCAATAATGATGAAACATGCAAAATAGATGAAATAACATAAGTATTGTGTCCAAATATGAAATATATCAATGAATAACAACAAATTATGATACAAAATAGTGATGCAAATTGACGTATCAACTCCCCCAAGCTTAGACCTCGCTTGTCCCAAGCGAAACTGAGCTCAATAAACAAGAACACATGTTTATGGAGTGAGGAGTCGATAAATAAAATACGGACAAGAAGCATCATATTGATTCACACAAGACATTCTAGTAAACATTCTCTTCATATCTCAACTTGAAATAAGTAAAGAGAAATCACAAGTAAAGGTGCATAGGAAATCATAAATGGTTATGGCAAACTTTGTTCTTGGTCAGAGAACTACTAACGGGTTGTACTTATCTTCTAAGCAAAGCTTTCATATTAGAATTTATATAGCAAGGCTTTCATTCTCAATCATAACATCTCCTCATAATCATTGATAACTTTCAAAGTCATATTCATTCGGTAAAATTTGTACTAAACAAGAAAGTATAAAGGACATGATTAGCTCAATCATAGCATAAATGGTTGGTTCACAACAACTCAATTGCTTAAGACAGAGGGAAATAGGTTTACTGACTCAACATAAAAGTAAAAGATAGGCCCTTCGCAGAGGGAAGTTAAATCATGTGCTAGAGCTTTTCAAGTTTTGAAATCATATAAAGAGCATAAAAGTAAAATTTTGAGCGGTGTTTGTTGTTGTCAACGAATGGTAGCGGGCACTCTAACCCCCTTGCCAACGAACCTTCCAAGAGCGGCTCCCATGAGGGACGGCATCTCTACCACAGGTAGATCATCCCCCTTCTCTTTTGTTTACATGTATTTTAGTTTTATTATGGATGACACTCCCCAACCTTGGCTTTCTCAACCATGGCTAACCGAATCCTCGGGTGCCTTCCAACATTCACATACCATGGAGGAGTGTCTATTGCAAAATTAAGTTGCTTACTGATAAATCAGGGCAAAACATGTGAAGAGAATTATTAATGAAAGTTATTAATTGGTGCTGGGAACCGTTGCCAGCTCTTATTGCAAAATTATTGGATAAGCGATGTGCCACTAGTCCATTGGTGAAAGTCCGCCCAACAAGATTGAAAGATAAAACACCACATACTTCCTCATGAGCTATAAAACATTGACACAAATAAGGAGTAATATAGTTTGAATTATTTAAAGGTAGCACATGAAGTATTTACTTGGAATGGCAGAAAATACCATGTAGTAGGTAGGTATGGTGGACATAAATGGCATAGGTTTGGTCTAAGGTTATGGATGTATGAGAAGCATTCCCTCTCAATACAGGTCTTTGGCTAGCAAGGTTTGATAGCAAGCATAAAGGTTGAAGGAAACAAACAAATATACATATGATAGAAACAATCATGCATCTTTCTCATAAGCACAAGCAATTTTAACTTCCGAATACTAAACATAGATAAAGATAATAGAGTAATATATCTACATGTATTTCTCTCTTCTATTTAAACATCAAGATGTTGTTGCTATTGACCAATGCTAAGTTTGCCAAAACCAAATAGATTTACTTGATGCTCCCAAAGTGATATCAATACTAATGTCAAGAGTAATCATATAATGGAGATTGCAAACTAAAATAAGGTGTGCAAAAAGTAAATGATAAGACTTCTCATTAATATTCCATAACGATAACTCACACCAACGGATACATAGATAACCAACTAAGAGAGATACTTCCACATTGCAAACTATTCCATATGATAACTTCCCTACTCATGATATGACACTACTTGATAGTAAAAGATAAAGGTAGTGATGATGTGATACCGCGGCACTCCCCAAGCTTGGAACAAACCAAGGGGATGCCAATACCGATGATGAATTACTCCTTCGGTGGTGATGGTGATGGATTCTTCTCGACAAGCTTCCTAACAAGTTCCTTTAAATCTTCAATCTCATAGGTGAGGTTGCGAATCAGCTCTGAGTTGTGCTCAACGCGGCTCATAATCATGTCGGGTGGCGAGTCCCAACTCTTAGAGTTGTTTCCCCATCCTTCAGCTTCAGATTTCATCTCTCCTGCAATGTTAGAACGATCTATGGCAACACTACCTTGGGGGTCCTTTCAGTTTGACGATCGTAGATTAGGTTGCGGAAAGGGTGGTAATTGCTTGGAGAGGATGTTCTTGGAGCTAAATGGCGACGTGGAATTCCTCCTCCGGTGGCGATCCGTGCACTTCTCTTGGTGTTGGATGGATTTGCTATCACGCCAATGCTTGCAACGGTGGCACGCTGGTGTACTCGCGGAGTTCCTCCTTCTTCTTCATCCTCGCTCTCGACTTATTTCTTCAATTCAGGGTCTTGAATATCTTCCTCCAAAGGTCCCTTGTCTTTGTTGTTGGAGACCATGGTGCTTCTAGATCAAAACAGATCCTGGCAGAAATTTCGAAACAAAACACGACGAGAAAACGATATACGGACCTCCAGGGGTGGGGATTATATAGTAAATATTTTTACAACAAAAGGAAGGTTCCAGGCAAAACGAGTGGAAACGGGACGCCGAGGGGCTGTCCCATAGGCGGCGCGGCCGGGGTGGGGCCCGCGGGCCTATGGTGACGGGCCCTCGCGCGTCTCTTCCACTCCGTTTCGATCCCGTAATTTTTCGTATTTTCCAAAAGCAATGAAATATTGTTCGGAAAGCTAAACGGACTTTTTATTACTTATCTTTACCTATTCAAAGTCGAGTTCGCGGTGTCAATTTGTCCTTTGATGAAATCCTCCGGGTGTTTCCACTTGAATAATATCAACATCAACATTATAAGAATCACCCGAGATATAATGCTTGAGTCTTTGTCCATTCACCACTTGCGTAGCATTGCCTTGGAGAGAGCTAATTTTAATTGCTCCTGAACGATACACCTCCTCAACAACATATGGTCCTTCCCATTTCGAGAGTAATTTCCCTGCAAAGAGTCTGAGACGAGACCGATACAATAGGACTTTATCCCCAATATTAAACTCTCTTTTGATGATCCTTCTATCATGCCATTTCTTAACTTTTTCTTTAAAGAGTTTAGCATTTTCATAAGCTTCACTTCTCCATTCATCTAGAGAACTTAATTGTAGCAACCTCTTATTACCGGCTAGTTTAGGATCTTTATTTAGTTCTCTAACAGCCCAATAAGCTTTGTGCTCTAGTTCTAAAGGTAAATGACAAGCTTTTCCATAAACCATTTTATAAGGTGACATTCCCATGGGATTTTTATAAGCAATTCTATAAGCCCATAGTGCTTCCTTCAATTTACTAGCCCAATTCTTTCTAGATTTATTAACAGTCTTTCCCAAAATAGATTTAATCTCTCTATTTGATAATTCTACTTGACCACTAGTTTGAGGGTGATAAGCGGAAGCAATTCTATGATTAATACCATACTTAGCAAGAGTTTTTCTAAAACCTCCATGAATAAAATGAGAACCTCCATCTCATAATATATCTAGGTACTCAAATCTAGGAAAAATAATATCTAAAAGCATTTTTAAAGAGGTCTCACCATCGGCACTTTTTGTGGGTATAGCTTCTACCCATTTAGTAACACAATCAACAGCGACAAGTATATGAGTGTTACCTTCTGAAGAAGGGAAAGGACCCATGAAGTCGAATCCCCAACAATCGAATGGTTCAATAACAAGAGTATAATTCATAGGCATTTCATTGCGTCTGGAGATGTTACCAACCCTTTGACATTCATCACAAGATAAGATAAACTTCCTTGCATCCTTGAAAAGAGTTGGCCAATAAAAACCTGATTGTAGAACCTTTTGCGCGGTTCTATCTCCAGCGTGATGTCCTCCATAAACACTACCATGGCATTTACTCAATATCTCTTGTTGTTCATATTCAGGAACACATCTTCGCATAATACCGTCTACTCCTTCTTTATATAAGTGTGGGTCATCCCAAAAATAATGCCTCAAATCATAAAAGAATTTCCTCCTTTGCTGAGCTGAAAAGGTTGGAGGCAAATACTTCGAAACAATAAAGTTAGCATAATCAGCATACCAAGGGCTCTCTCGTGAGCTCACCTTTATTACAGCCAATTGTTCATTTGGAAAACTATCATTAACAGAACAGGATCATAAGTAATATTTTCCAATCTAGACAAATTATCAGCAATCAGCACCTTTCCTATCTATAATATGTAAATCAAATTCTTGCAAAAGAAGTACCCATCTAATAAGCCTTGGCTTAGCATCTTTCTTTGTCATAAGGTATCTAATTGCAGCATGATCAGTATGAATAGTGACTTTTGAATCAACAATATAGGATCTAAACTTGTCACATGCAAAGACTACAGCTAACAATTCCTTTTCAGTTGTAGCATAATTTCTTTGAGCAGCATCAAGAGTCTTACTAGCATAATGAATAACATTTAATTTTTTATCTACTCGCTGTCCAAGAACAGCGCCTACAGCAAAATCACTAGCATCACACATAATTTCAAAAGGCAAATTCCAATCAGGAGGTTCAACTACAGGCGGTGTTAAGGCTTTCTAGAGTTTCAAAAGCTTCCTTTACAATCATCATCAAAACAAAATCATCTTTAAGAAGATTAGTAAGAGGCTTTGAAATCTTAGAGAAAAATAAATCTCCTATAAACCAGCATGACCAAGAACACTACTAATACCTTTAACATCCCTCGGACATGGCATCTTCTCAATTGCTTCAACTTAGCTCTATCAACTCAATACCTCTCTCGGAAATTTTATGTCCCAATACAATTCCTTCATTAACCATAAAGTGGCATTTCTCCCAATTAAGAACAAGGTTAGTTTCTTCACATCTCTGCAAAAATTTATCGAGGTTTCGCAAGCAATTATCAAAAGAATTCCCATAGACAGAAAAATCATCCATGAACACCTCTACAATACTTTCGCAAAAGCCATGAAAAATAGCAGACATGCATCTTTGAAAAGTAGCAGGAGCATTACATAAACCAAAAGGCATACGCCTATAAGCATAAGTTCCATAAGGACAAGTGAACGTGGTTTTCTCTTGATCTTTAGCTTTAACAACAATTTGTGAAAACCCAGAATAACCATCAAGAAAGCAAAAATGAGTATTTTTAGACAACCTTTCTAGCATTTGATCAATAAATGGTAAAGGGTAATGATCTTTCTTAGTAACTTTATTAACTTTTGAAAATCAATGCACATTCTATACCCTACAACTACTCTTTGAGGGATGAGCTCATCATTATCATTAGGCACAGTCATTCCTCCTTTCTTAGAACGCATGACGGACTAATACATTTACTATCTGCAATAGGATATATAATACCAGCTTCAAGAAGTTTCAATACCTCATTCCTTACCACCTCCTTCATCTTCGGAAGATGACGCTGATGTTCAACAACAGCTTTGCATCATCTTCCATATTGATAGCATGTTGGCAAATAGAAGAGAAATCCCCAAATCATCAAGAGTGCAGCCAATAGCTCCTCGGTGTTTCTTCAATATTTCCAATAACCTTTCTTCCTCAATCTCTGAAAGCTTAGAACTAATAATAACAGGATATATTTTCTTATCATCAATATGAGCATATTTAAGATTATCAGGTAAAGGCTTTAAATCAAAAAGGGATCTTCCTTTGGTGGCGGTGTTGTACCCAAATCTTCCACCGGTAAATCATGCTTGAGAATAGGTTGGCGAAGAAAAATTTCCTCAAACTCATCTCTTTCTTTCTTAAAAACTTCACTCTCGCTATTCTCCAAATGTTGCTGCAAAGGATTATTAGGAAAAAGAACAACAGATGCACACTGCTCCATTTTAAAATCATTACTAGGCAAATCAGCTTTATAAGGAGTTTTGGTAAATTTAGAGAAGTTAAACTCATAAGATTCACCAGCAAATTTAGTCAAAATTTTCTCTTTCTTGCAATCTATAATAGCTCCACAAGTATTTAGAAAAGGTCTACCAAAAATGATAGGACAATAATCACTAGCAGCAGTACCAAAAAGTCAGCAGGATATTTAATACCACATAGAACTTCCACATCTCGAACAATACCAATTGGAGAAATAGTTTCTCTATTAGCCAGCTGAATAACCACATCAATATCTTCAAGTTCACAAGAATCAATTTCGTGCATAATCTCGTGTAAAGCTCATAAGGAATAGCACTAACACTTGCACCAATATCACATAAACCATAATAGCAATGATCACCAATTCTAACAGATAGCATAGGAACACTAACTTGTTTGGGTTTATTAGGATGTGAAACAATATTAGAAGCATCTTCACAGAAAATAATATGACCATCCTCCACATTTTCAGTCACAAGATCTTTAACTATTGCAACGGCAAGTTCAACCTTAATTTGTTCTTCAGGTTCTATAGGTTTCTTTTCACTTTTATTAACCACACTAGATATAACAGAATACTCTTTCATTTTAGCAGGGAAAGGTTTTTTCAATATAAGCTTCAGGAATAACATGGATCAACAGTTTCAATCACTACACATTTGTTTACATATGAATCAATTTTATCTTTATACGGTTCATGATACTTATCAAAATTCTTCTTAGGCAATTCATAATGAGAGGCAAAAGCTTTGTAAAGATTTGCAACAACTTGGGAATCAAGACCATAAATAGCACTCATATTACGAAATTTATCAGTATCCATAAAAGCTTCAATGCATTTATAATCAAAGATTATATTCTCTATCTTTGTCGTTCTCCCATCCTTCAGTATTCTCCTGGATCCGATCAAGAAGGTCCTTTTTAAACTCTTCTTTGTTGCGTGTAAATGATCCAGAACAAGAAGTATCCAGCAAGGTCTTGTCTTGAAAAGAAAGTCTTGCATAGAAATTATCAATAATAACATTACCAGGAAGCTCATGAATGGGGCATTTGAGCATTAAAGACTTCAATCTCCCCCAAGCTTGGGCAATACTCTCTCCATCATGAGGCCAGAAATTATATATACGGTTTCGATCTTTGTGAATTTCACTTGGAGGATAGAATTTAGAAAAAAATAAAGGCACAATGTCCTCCCAATCAAGAGAATCACCATTCTTCAGCAATTTATACCAATGCGCCGCTTTACCAGACAGCGATATAGAGAATAGTTTCTTTCTAACTTCATTCATAGCAATACCTGCACATTTGAATAACCCGCATAATTCATGCAAAAACAGTAAATGATCACCAGGATGGACAGTTCCATCCCCTTCATAGCGTTATCCATAACACGTTCAATAATTTTCATAGGTATTTTATATGGTATCACTTCCTCACCTGGCGCCTCAACTACCGTTGCAGTAGTAGTAGATTTCCCAAATAGAAATTGAAGAGAAGATCTCTCCATAATGACTTATAGCAGCAGGCAGAAATAAAATCAGCACAAACAGTAAAGGTTTTCCTTACCAATTCCACTTACCAATAGCGCTTCACTCCCCGGCAACGAGCCAGAAAATAGTCTTGATGACCCACAAATATAGGGGGTGTATTGTAGCATCTTTGATAAGTAAGAATGTCGATCCCAACGAGGAGGAGAAGGTGTTGACAAGCAGTTTCGATGAAGGATTCACCGTAAATGCTCACAGACAAGTATTCAAGGGGTTTTGATATTGCAGATAAATAAAGTACAAGTAAATAAAATGCGAGAGAAATAATTGCAGCGAGTGGCCCAATCCTTTTTAGCACAAAGGACAAGCTGGTTTGTTTACTTATAATGACCAAACGTTCTTGAGGACACGGGGATTTTAGTCTAGTGCTTTCGCTTCATACAGCTAATTAATCTTCATTGTTTTGATAAGTGTTGTGTGGGTGAACCTATGCTAATGCACCGCTACCTAGGACTAATACATACTTGTGATTATACCCCTTGCAGGCATCCGCAACTACAAGAAAGTAATTAAGATAAATCTAACCACAGCCTTAAACTCTGAGATCCTGCGATCCCTCTTGCATCGATATACTAACGGGGGTTAGGTTCTGTCACTCCGGCAACCCGCAATTAGCAACCGAATACAAGATGCACTCCCTAGGCCCATAAATGGTGAAGTATCGTGTAGTCGACGTTCACACGACACCACTAGAAGAATGACACCAGAACTTAAATATCATAACATTGAATATTACTCAACCATAGTTCACTACTAACATTTAGACTTCACCCATGTCCTCAAGAACTAAACGAACTACTCACGAGACATCATATGGAATACAATCAGAGGTGATATGGTGATGATTAACAATCATAAACCTTGTTCAACGGTTTCACTCAATAGCATCAATAACAAGTAGAAATCAACAGGAGAGTTTCCCTATCAAACAATCAAGATTCAACCCAAATTGTTACACAGTGACGAGGTGCAGCTAGAGATGGCGGTGTAGATGATGAAGATGATGACGATGGTGATGGAGATGATGTCCAGCTCGATGAGCGATGACGATGGCGTCGATTTCCCCCTCCAGGAGGGAATTTCCCCGGGATCCTGCCCGCCGGAGCTCTTTTCTCTCGGTGTTCTCCGCCCCGCAGAGGCGGCTGTAACTCTCCGTGAGGTACCCTCGTAGCTTAGGTTTCGGACGAAGGAGTACGCGAAGAAAAGGAGCGAAAGGTGGGCCCCCTCCTCATAGGGCGGCGCGGCCAGGCCTTGGGCCGCCGGCCTGTGGTGAGTCCACCTCGGGTCCCCTCTTCTCCCCCTGCTGGCTCCCTGTCATACGGAAAATAGGATTTTGGTATAATCTCCTTCCACGTTGATCTTCCGAAATATTGCGTTGACGGTGCTTTCAGCGAATCCTGGCTCCGGTGCTCGATCCTCCAATAATGATGAAACATGCAAAATAGATTAAATAACATAAGTATTGTGTCCAAATATGAAATATATCAATGAATAACAGCAAATTATGATACAAAATAGTGATGCAAATTGACGTATCACCCATCGTCAAGGACTCGTCGTCCAGACCCGATGGAGAAGTCCCATCCCTCGCGTCCTGGCGCGGGCCTCATCGCCGCTATTGGGTCGTACTCCGCGCCGGCTCGCTGGAGGAGGAAGATAGGGAGGAGGAGGAGGAGTCCACAGAGGAGTGAGTGTCGACTAATGCAGAGCAAGGGGTGAGGAGGCGAACTGCTCGGATGAGGTTAAATAAAGGGTATATACTAGAAGATGTTATCAATGTTGTGGCAGTTTCGAGGATGCGGTGAAAAAAACCATCAAATCGTGCAGTACAGAGAAGTTGAGAAGGCAAGGCATCATGATGAAAGGGCACTGTAGCGGTTCAGCTCTGCAACACGGTTCTTCTCGCTGTGCAAATCACGATGAGGAAAACAGTGGTTTTGGAATTATACCAAAACCAGGGGCATGTGTCACAGATTTTAGCCAAATCAGATGGGCCGTGATTGAGATGGGCTTGAAGGATATGCACATAAAGTGTTTATGAATCGGCCTCGTGGGAGAATTTGGGCTAGATTGCCCGTGTATTTGTACATTATGGTAGATCGCGTTTCAGTTTAGAATTAAGAGATAGAGTTTGGTTCGTACACCGGTTAGGCTTATTCCAAAAGATAGAAAGTCCCTCGGACTATAAATATGTACCTAGGGTTATTGAGAAAGAGGGATGATCACGTTCACAACAAACACAATCTGGGCGCATCGCCACCCTTGTTTCGAGGTTTCTTCCGGGTAAGCGTCAGCTGCCTAGATCGCATCTTGCGATCTAGGCGATATCATTATTCGTTGTTTGGTGTTGCTCATGTTGAAGCCTTGTTGATGGCGAAAGTATCCTTATCATAGATGTTTGGCTTGTCGATGCTTTTCGATATGTTTGCTTAGCTGTGCTGCCCGAATATCTAGCTGCCTTTACACCTATCTTAGGTGTAAGGGCGCATCTTGCTTCGTCTTTATTTAGTAGATCTGATCTTATAGTTGTTCCTTGTTCTTCAGGATTAGTTTGATATCCGCATGGTTAGGCCTTGCAAAGGTTGAACGATCCAGATGAGTGTAAAGATGGTTTAGATCCTAAGAGATGTTGGGAATCGACTCCGTGTTGGTTTTTAGGCCTCTTCTAGGGTTAGTTTTATGTTATCTTTCGTATCTGCGGGCTCAACTACGTGTAGGATATTCCGGTTTCGGTGAAAACCCTAAACTGTCATAGATCGATTTAACTTGGTATTGATAAAGCGGGATCCCCATGTTATCGTAGATCAATATGAACCATGGGTTAATCGGCTCTTTGAGCCGATTCAGGGGAACTTGAGAGCCGATCGAGGCTCATTTAATGTTTACGTGTCTGCCATGCAGAAACTAATTGAAGCATCAACACCTTCCGAGGGTATAGGTCGGGTGGCCGCTCTTAATGCAGGACGTGTCGAACATTGCGGCCCGTCTTGAGACCAGGGCCCACCGATCTGGGAGCCTCCCGGCTCTCCGTGTTGCCCGTCGCTGCTCGCTGGTGGGTTTTGGCAGGCAACAATGGTTTTGATAGCTAGATGGGCATTACTAAAGCAATTGCTTCAGTAATCCTTCTGTGCATGTCATGCTGTTATCATGGATGGATTTTTGTCATATTTCTTTGATGAACCATGTTTTGGTAGTGATTCAATCACATGAACAGTTGCTTAAATGAATTCCAATATGCTTTTGGAATAAATCTACTTGTTTGAACCTATGTGGTGATGAAGACACTCTGCCCGTGTGGCTTGTTTGCTTGCTGGGTTAGTATGTGACATCAGTAGCTTGCTACTGCATCTGGCTGCATCCTATTTGGCTATTTGGTGGGTTTTATGAAATATAAACTAGATCCATAGTTGGGAATCATTTATATGAATGCCATGTGGATGCTTTTGATGAAAAATGGGTGGATCTGATGGTTTAATACACCATATGGTGCTAGGTTACTTAGTTGGCTACTGTTCTAGGGTTCTAGTGACTTGGATGGCTTAGTACTAGATATACACATGCATATCCAGTTACTGGATCTTCTAGTTCTTGGTCTGGCCTCTTTTTCCTAGCATCATTTGGTGAATACCAAGTGGCTCCACACCAAGTGTATATGAGCATGCTTATGATGGATTGGATCATGAGATCCATCCAGGTATGATGTATACCTTTCTCCAGCTCCTAGATAGATGTTTTGTGTTGATGCAGTGCTTCTGGATGGTTGATTTGTTCCCAGCCCTTCACCTCCTAGCTCCTGGATGATCTAGCCTTAGGTCACCATGACCTATGGATGGTTGGTTTTGGTTTTTGGTTTGATTTCTCTGGCCGGATAAGGAAATACTCTACTAGTGGTTCTAGAGCAGTTCTTGTTGTTCTTCTTGATGGATTGATGAACTCCAACCCTATCTCTAAGCACTGTGCTATTTATAGCACAAGGTGATGTGCTCCTTGGTCGACAGCACTTGTGTGTGTGATGTGTTGTCCTGCCCTTCACCCCTTGCTCATGATGGTAAAAAGTTGCTGGCTCCCTCTTTGGCTTTGGTTGGGACTTGATCCCTCCCTGCCAAGGCTTATCACCTCCATTTCCATTCTTTTTTTTACTGCCAAGTGTCAATGACACTTGTTACTAGACAGATTCTTCTATTTTCACTTGTTCTATAGGTTTACAAGATCTACCAAGCCTTGGAGAATAACAAGATGAAGAATCTGATGAAGACTTTAGTTTAGAAATTATTCAATTGATGTAATCTACATTTTTTGTATTTTATCATTCATTCTTGTATATTGGATATTGTAATGACAATGTTAATTATCACTTCTTTTGGTTTGAATTGAATTTGAAATACAAAACAAACATCTCCCAAAACTCTAAGTTTCAAAAGAGGTCATGTCGAAATTCATATCACTCACCTTGCTCTAACCCTAATAGCGACGAGAGAGAAACCTTGATCCCTCTTAGGTTTTATATAATAAAGCGCGAAAATTTCCCCCGTTTTGCGATGAAATGCACATCCCATTTCTAAATCTACCCTTCATTGGTCCTATTTTCTGGGATATTACAGCCTCCCCCCTTAAAAGAAACTTCGTCCCGAAGTTGTGGTTGAAGTACCTGAATAGCTCGGGGCAAGATTTTCTGAGATCGTCTTTTTTTCCCAAGTTGATTCTCGCTCGGGGTGATGTTTCCATTGAACCTTGCAATACTTAATTGCCCTATTCCTTAGCTTCTTCCAATGTTCTTCCAGAATCTTCGCTGGTCTTTCCAAATAAGTTAGGTCTGATTGCACTTCTAGCTCCTCATGTGAGACTGGGTCATCTGGTGCTTTCAGACATCTCCGGAGCTGAGATACATGAAATACATTGTGAATCAAACTCAACTTCTCTGGTAATTCTAGCTCAAAGGATGTCTCCATGTTCTGGCTGAGTATCTTGAATGGTCCTATATATTGAGGACTTGACTTTCCTTTCACTCTGAACCTCTTTAGTCCTTTCATCGGACTTACCGTTAAGTAAACCATATCTCCCACCTTGGGTTCCCACAATCTTCTCTTTCGGTCGGCATAACTCTTTTGTCGACTCTGAGCTATCTTGAGTCTATCTCTGATGATTTCTATAACTCCTTGTATTTCCTTAATGTAATATGGTGCAAACTCCTTATTTTCTCTGGTTTCAAACCAAAAGATCGGAGATCTGCACTTTCTTCCATATAATGCTTCATATGGTGCCATCTGGATATTAATTTGATAACTGTTGTTGTATGAAAACTCCGCTAATGGTAGATGGTCCTCCCATGAGCCTCCAAAGTCTAGAGCACAAGCTCTAAGCATGTCCTCAAGTATTTGATTGGTTCTTTCCGTCTGTCCTCCGGTTTGTGGATGATATGACGTACTGAAATCCAACTTGGATCCTGGAGCTTCTTGGAGTTGTTTCCAAAATGCTGATGTGAAGATCAAATCTCTATCTGAGACTATCTTCTTTGGCACTCCGTGTTTGCTGACTATCCCTTTAACATAGATATCCACAAGCTTTTCCGAAGTATCTTTCTGATTTACCGCTAGAAAATGAGAACTCTTGGTAAGTCTATCCACAATTACCCATATCATATCCTTCCTTTTACTAGTCATTGGTAAACCGGTAACAAAGTCCATACCAATCTCATCCCATTTCCATTCCGGAATATCCAAAGGTTTAAGTAGTCCAGCGGGACTCTGATGTTCTGCCTTTACTCATTGACAAGTATGACATTCCGAGACATATTTAGCTATATCCCTTTTCATGTTGTTCCACCAGAACATTTCTTTCAAATCCATATACATCTTGGTACTTCCTGGATGTATTGAGTAAGGTGTTTCATGAGCTTCCTTCAGTATGATTGCCTTAACTTCCGGATCATCTGGTACACACATCCTTTTCTGAAAGTATAATGAATCAAACTCTCCTATATTAAATTCAGATGGTTTTCCTTCCCCAATTCTCTTAATTTCTTCTTGGATGAGTGTATCATCAACTTGTTTCCGAATGATCTCATACTTCAAATCAGAATACATCTCATCCATGATCCTCATAGTTGCTATACTTCCCACTTTATCACCTTGAATAAGTAAGATCTGAGCATCTTCTAGTTCTTTCCGAAGTTCCTTTGGAATTTCCCATTCCGTAGGTTGATTCTTAGTACTTTTTCTACTCAAAGCATCTGCTACAACATTAGCTTTGCCTGGTGTATAGTTGATCATCAATTCATAGTCCTTGATCAACTCTAACAATCTCTTCTGTCTCATGTTCAATTCCTTTTGAGTAAAGAAATACTTCAAACTTTTATGATCTGTATATAGCTCACATTTGGATCCATAAAGAAATTGTCTCCAACTCTTCAGAGCATACACGACTACCGCCAACTCTAAGTCATGTACTGGGTAGTTATGTTCATGTGGCTTAAGTTGTCTTGATCCATAAGCTATCACTTTTCGGTCTTGCATTAGAACACATCCAAGTCCATTCTTGGAAGCGTCACAATATACCGTATAATCCTTTCCTAGTTCTGGAACTGCTAGTACTGGTGTTGTGGTTAACTTCTCCTTAAGTTTCTCAAAACTAGCTTCGCACCCATCAGTCCACACAAATGGGGTGTTTTTCTTTAATAACTTGGTCATTGGTTCGGCTATCTTCAAAAATCCCTCTATGAATCTTCGATAGTAACCTGCCATTCCAAGGAATCCTCTTATTTCCTTAGCATTTTTGGGTGAATTCCCCTCGAATACGGACTGAACCTTGCTTGGATTCACCGCTATACCCTCTTTGGTTATACCATGACTAAGAAATTCTACACTATCCAACCAAAACTTGCACTTGCTGAACTTAGCATATAGTTGATGTTCCCTCAAAAATTGGAAAACTATCTTCAAATGCTTTGCATGCTCTTCTTTCTCTTTGGAGTATATCAGGATGTCATCAATGAACACTATCACAAACTTGTCCAAGTACTTCATGAATATCTTGTTCATCAAATTCATGAAAATAGCTGGTGCATTTGTTAGTCCAAATGGTACAACCAAGTATTCATGGTGTCCATACCTTGATACAAAGGCTGTTTTTGGAACATCTTCCTTCTTGATCTGATTTCGTATCCTGACCTCAAATCTATCTTCGAGAAGACTCCTGCCCCTTGAACTTGATCAAACAGATCTTGAATTCTGGGTAAAGGATGTTCTTGATTGTTACATTGTTGAGATTCCTATAATCTCCACGCATTCTCTTTCCTCCATCTCTTTTATCCACAAAGATAACTGGTGTTCCCCATGGTGACACACATTCTTGAATAAATCCTTTCTGTTCCAGTTCATCAATCAGAGGTTTCAACTCCACTAACTCCTTCGGTCCCATCTTATATTGTGGTTGAGCTATTGGTGTTGTGCGTGGAATCAGATCTATTGTGAATTCTATCTCCCTATCGGGTGGCATACCCGGTAATTCCTTGGGAAATACATCTTGGAACTCATTAACCATTGGAATTTCTTCAATCTTAACCTCCTTCAGGCTATTTGATTCCAATCCTATCTCCAATTGGGTGTATTTATCTCCCTGAAACACTATCTGACCTCCAATGGAACTGCGGAGTGATACTGTTTTGTCTCCACAGTTTATCACTGCTCCATTCTCCGTCAACTAGTACATCCCTAAGATGTCCTTCATGGGAATGATGAATAGGTCCGCGAAATACACATAGTCACATATGGTTATGACTTGTGCCTCTTTCACGTGGGTTACTAAGATCGTTCCCCCCGCGGATAAGACAGTTATGGGGTATTCTAGTTTGGAACATCTAATCCCGTATTTTTCCACAAACTCCCATGTAAGGAATGAAGTAGTTGCTCTAGTATCAAATAATAATTTGTCAGGATGAGTAAGAATGTTGAGCGTACCTAGGACTACTTGATCCGACTCTCCAGCTTGCTCCAAGGTTTTGCAATTCGGATTTCCATACGGCTTGCCTCTCTTTTTGTTGTGGTTGTTGTTGTTGTTGTTGTTGCGGTTGTTGTAGTTTTTACCGCCTCCAGCTCGTCCTCCACCCGAGTTATGTCCACTCCAGGACGCCTTGTTCGGACACTCCGGCTTCATGTGTCCCTCTTGCCCACAACCATAACATATGATCCTGGGTTTCTGACACTCTCTCATGATGTGTCCCCTCTGCCCACAGTTTGTGCAGATTATCTGGGATTTTGGGTTCTGATTCTGATCTCCATGGTTATTTTGGTTACCGGAAGGTCGATATCGTAGTTTGAAACTTCTATCCAGTGTTGGTTTAGTAACTGGGTACTTCCTTGGCTCGATACGAGCCCTCTTCCTCCTTTCCTCTTGGACCTGCTTATAGTCATCCTCGAAAGTGATTGCCGAGTCAATCAGTTCCTAGAACTCTGCGGTCCGTGCTAACCTCAGTTGCATCTTCATATAAGGATTCATGCCTTTCATGAACCTTTTTTTCTCATCTGAATTAACCTCCTCTGGTGCATACCTAGCCAAACGATTGAAATCACGGACATACTACATGATTGGTGCAGTGTTTTGCTATAGCTCTTCGAACTCCCTCTTTTTCAATTCTACCACGCTCTCCGGAACATGAGCATCCCGGAACTTCTTCTTGAATTCCTCCCATGTGAACACCTTCTCCTGTGGGTGTACATCGACAACATTCTCCCACCATGAAGCTGCGGGTCCGGATAAAAGATAGGTGGCATACCTAATCTTTTCCTCATCATTGCATCCCACCGTCCTTAACTTCCTTTCTGTATCCATCAACCAATCTTCTGCATCCATTGGCTGGCTGATGCAAAAGGTAGTGGTCTTGCATTTTGAAAGTCTGATAGGGTTACACCTCTGCCTTCATTGCCCCTGTCGTTGATAACTTGAGCAAAGAAATCTTGCACGTTCTTGTTTTGGCTTTCCTGGTACCTCCTCCTATCTTCTTCCATTGACCTCATGTACTGCTGGAAATCTGTATGCATCATAGGATGTGGTGGTGGTGCATTTTCCATTCTTGTTGTTGCATCTGCTTCTTCCTTTTCCTTCGCCTCCCGCTCTCCTCGAGCATCTTCGGTCTCAACTAACGCCATATCCCCCTAGTCCTGTAACAAAGAGAGATACTCATAATTACACCATGCAAATGTTTTCTAAGCTCAACTCAATTCCCAGAACTGGTCACACAATAAAATCAAGAAGCAAATCCAAAGCAAACATTTATTATGTATGTACACCGTATATAACATAACATTACACACATATATTACATGTGGCGTATATAACCACTTATTTTGGCTCAAAGCCCAAGCCAACATAAATATAAAATACGTCTTAGTACAATACCAGCTATACTACATTATTCCTCTAGCGAAGACTACTCCTCGTCATCTTCGTTTGTCTCCGTGTACATGCCTGGAGTCCATCCGGTACAACGGTTGGTCTTCCAAACACCGTTCGGAACATAAGTCCTTCTAGTTGGAATGTTGTCTGAGTCGGACGAAGTGCCGAGACAGAGATCTGTCATGCCGAAATAGCTGGACAGTGACTCGTATGTATTCCCAGTAGGATACACACCTCCCTCATTCGCCATCCATGGAGGGTTTCTATCAACTTGCCCCCTCATCTTCTTTTTCTTCTTCTTCACTCCGGAACTCTCACTACCTCATATTGAGATGTGTTTCATACCCCCATCTCCAAATTAAGAGAAATGGAGTTGGTATCCTTCTCACCCTGCCTGTAGTGTCGGTTAATATACTGGTTAACCTCGCCTCCTTCATCTTCTGTATCACACTGAATAAGTTCTTCTTCAT
Organism: Lolium multiflorum; assembly: GCA_030979885.1. Classification (NCBI taxonomy): domain Eukaryota; kingdom Viridiplantae; phylum Streptophyta; class Magnoliopsida; order Poales; family Poaceae; genus Lolium; species Lolium multiflorum. The sequence goes on from CM061750.1 coordinate 410,495,512, forward strand.
CTCCAAAGGGTTCCCCGAAACGCCAACCAGTTGAGTTCTCTATAGGTGACTCCGAACAAGCTAGATTTCCCGAATCATCTCCCCCATATCCTGCATCATATGATTCTGACACATGTGGATAATGTGGAACAAAGTTGGGTGTAGGTGGTTCTGGTTTTGGCACCTGGTCGCTCAAATCTATGAAGCTGTTTAGTTGGAAGTAAGGTGTTGTATGTTGGGGTTGTTTCCTAAGATCATGCATTCGAGCCTGGACTTTGTCAGGGTCCGTGAACTCAGAAAGCATGTGTGTGACCTCCTCCACCATCTTCATGTGTAGTAAGTACAACGTAGTCAGCAAGGACTTGCAACTGTCCATGTGTTGTGCTGCAACTTCAGGATGTTTATGTGCCATGAGTAGATGATTCAGAGTAGGATCCTCATCTTCCTCGGCATGAGGTACATGAGAATACTCTGAACACAAGAATTATACGGGTTTGTGTTGCCTGAGTTCGAGAATTGCCTTAAAGATAGCCATGTGGTACGCTGTTGTGAGTGTTTTGGCTTCTCCATACGGCATAATGCGACTCATCTCCAGTGTCTTAGGTAGTTGTACGGAAACTCTGCACTTGGCTACTTTCTCTCCATCATAGTAGATGTACTTGAGAACGGGAATTTTAGTTTCACAATGAAGTTCTTTCAGCATCCCTCGGGAGATCTGTAAGATTTCCATCATAATCGCCAAGCCAGCCTTCAACCTTCCTTAAAGTCCTCTTTGGAAAAGTGTACGCCATTCTGGCTGTATACATGAGTAAAATATGAGTAGTGATGATGCATCATAATAAATATAATAAAGAATTATCACACTAAAAGATATGATTTTGTTATTCTCAAGTGAATAAACACCATATTTCTAGAGAATTCTTTACTATCCCTACTTGACTCCTACAAGTCATTTCCATTTACTAGGTTTTTCCAACCTAAGGTTGCAACATTTGCTCTGATACCAGCTGCGGTGACCCAGCATACCAATGCATGTTGTAGTATACAAGTCATTGATATGATCTTCATGAAGGGACTTCTTCACAAATATCACATCCCTCAGAGTGGTACAACAGAAACATTGCAGGTCATAACACTCCAGATTATATTACAAGTTGGTAACAAGTTGGTATTCTCATAGATCCGATGAGAACAACCTATAATAAAACTTAAGTACTCTTACAACTTAACCTAAGAAACATAACAAGCTCAGCAACTTATTTAAGTATGCCACTACGCTGCTTGGCTCTGATATAACTAAGTTGTAACTCTATTCCTCCGCTTTGGTGTTGTCAACTCCGTAGACTATACCATAGTTCACGCCTTCTACTCCTCCTGATAAGTCGGGCTCTTCATCATTGTCACAGTCTACCAAGGGTGTCGAAAGAAAGTGAGTACATAGGTACTCAACAAGTTCAAAAGAGAAAAGGTGTTTCATGCACTAGCTACGACCATTGATCAGAAAATCTCAGGTCAATGCATGTTTCGCAAACATTTCTTCAAAAGGTTTTTTTATTATAAAAACTATGCCCGCCAGTCTTCATAGGTTGACCAGAACTTCACGGAGTTCCTTTCCTGCCGCGTTTGTAGTTCCCTTCCCGGAACTGGAGTGACAAGCCACAATTTGATACACTCTGCAGAGGTGCGTTACTTTTCCCATAAGAGAACTTATCCTTGTTGCCAACCGGGCGTCTTTCCCGTCCACACTTCCTTGGTGTGAGGCCCGGCATAAGAACCAAGCCAATCACTGCCTTCTTGACACGCGTGAAGCACACGTCCGTTGGTAACCCCAAGTGGAAGGTGTGATGCGTATAGAAGCAAGTTTCCCTCAGTATGAAACTAAGGTTATCGAACCAGTAGGAGTCAAGAAGCACGTGAAGGTTGTTCGTGGAGGAGTGTAGTACGGCGCAACACCGTGGCGCGCCAACGTGGAGTTTCCACAACACAATCAAGATACTTTGCCCCAACGTAACGATGAGGTTGTCAATCTCACTTGCTGAAAACAAAGGATACAACGTATTGTGTGGAAGATGATGTTTGTTTGCAAAGAGCGTAGAGAATAATGATTGCAGATTGTATTCAGATGTAAAGAATGGACCGGGGTCCACGGTTCACTAGTGGTGTCTCTCCAATAAGATAAATAACATGCTGGGTGAACAAATTACATTGGGCAATTGACAAATAAAGATTTAATACATATCATGATGATCACTATGAGATTTAATCAGGGCATTACGACAAAGAACATAGACCGCCATCCAGCATGCATCTATGCCTAAATAGTCCACCTTCGGGTTAGCATCCGCACCCCTTCCAGTATTAAGTTGTAAACAACAGACAATTACAATAAGTATGGTGCGTAATGTAATCAACACAAATATCCTTAGACAAAGCATTGATGTTTTATCCCTAGTAGCAACAGCACATCCACAACCTTAGAACTTTCTGTCACTGTCCTAGATTCAATGGAGGCATGAACCACTATCGAGCATAAATACCCCCTCTTGGAGTTACAAGTATCAACTTGGCCGAGCCTCTACTAGCAACGGAGAGCGTGCAAGAACATAAACAACATATATGATAGATTGATAATCAACTTAACATAGTATTCTAGATTCATCAGATCCCACAAACACAACATGTAGCATTACAAATAGATGATCTTGATCATGTTAGGCAGCTCACAAGATCTAAACATGATAGCACAAGCGGAAAAGACAACCAGCTACTGCTATGGACCATAGTCCAAGGATGAACTACTCACGCATCAATCAGGACGGGCATGATGATGTAGAGCCCTCGGTGATGATTCCCCTCTCCCGCAGGGTGCCTTAGGAGACGATCTCTGAATCCCCGAGATGGGGTTGGCGGCGGCGGCATCTCTGCAAGGTTTTCCTTATCGTGGCTCTCGGTACGGGGTATTCGCGATGAAGGCTTTAGTAGGCGGAAGGGTAGGTCGAGAGGCGGCGCAGGGGCTACACCTTAGGGCGGCACGAGGCCTGCAGCGCCGCCCGGCCTGTAGTCTGGGCCCTGCGTGGCCTCTTCGTATCCTGGGTCTTGGGCTTCGTGGAAAAATAAGACCACGGGCGTTGATTTCGTCAATTCCGAGAATATTTCCTTTGTAAGTTTTTTTTAAACCAAAAAGAAAACAGCAACTGGCGCGCTTCGGCATCTTGTTAATAAGTTAGTATCGGAAAATACATAATAATGATGTAAAGTATGTATAAAACATGTGAGTATTATCCTCACGTAGTGGAACATGAGAAATTATAGATACGTTTGAGGCCGTATCAAGCATCCCCCAAGCTTAGTTCCTACTCGCCCTCGAGTGGGTAAACGATAACAACAAATAATTTAAAGTCCAAAGGAAAATAATATTTGATCAACATTATTGTAAAGCTTATGAGATGGATGGAGTGATCTGAAGCAAAATTGCTAACAAAAGATGATGACTAAACAAATGAATCATATAGCAAAACTTTTCATGAATAGTACTTTCAGACAAGTATCAATAAGACTTGCATAAGAGCTAACTCATAAGCAATAAATTCATAGTAGAATGCATTGAAGCAACACAAAAGGATGATTAAGTTTCTTCAGCGAATACTTTCAACTTGTAACATGTATATATCTCATGGATATTTGTCAACATAGAGTAATATAACAAGTGCAATAAGTAAACATGCAAGAATCAATGCACACAGTTAACAGAAGTGTTTGCTTCTAAGATAGAAAGAAGTAGGTAGAGCTGACTCAACATAAAGTAAAAGAATGGCTCTTCGAGAGGAAGCATGGATTAATATTTTTGTGCTAGAGCTTTTATTTGAAAACATAAAAACAATTTTGTCGCAATTAGTAATAATTCATATGTACTATGCATAATACTTCCTACAAGTTGCAAGCCTCATGCATAGAATACCAATAGTGCCCGCACCTTGTCTAATTAGCTTGGATTACATGGATTATCATTGCATAACATGTTTCAACCAAGTGTCACAAAAGGGAACACCTGTCCACCTGTACAAAGGTCAAGGAGATCAATCGCATTTTATTTATCGTTTTTAATAGATCTCAACTTAAGACATCCATACAGGGACAACATAGACAAGAGATAATGGACTCCTCTTTTAATGCTTAAGCATTCAACAACAGATAATATTCTCATAAGAGAGTGAGGATGTATGTCCAAACTGAAAACTTCCACCATGATACATGGCTTTGGTTAGCGGCCTAATGCTCTTCTCTAACATATGCATACTCAAACCATTTGATCATGACATCACCCTTACTTCAGACAAGACGAACATGCATAGCATCTCATGATATCCAACAAAGGTAAAAAGTTGATGGCGTCCCCGAAACATGGTTACCGCTCAACAAGCAACTTATAAGAACTAAGACACATAGCTACATATTCATCACCACAATAGTTTTTAAACTATTTTCCCATGAGCTATATATTGCAAAGATAAAAGAATGAAATTTTAAAAGGTAGCACTCAAGTAATTTACTTTGGAATGGCAGAAAAATACCATATAGTAGGTAGATATGGTGGACACAAATGGCATGGGTTTGGCTCAAGGTGTTTGGATGCGAGAAGCATTTCCTCAGGTACAAGGCTTTTAGCAATGTTATTTTAAACAAACACAAGTATGAACAGAATACAGCAAAACTTACAAGAACATATTGCAAGCATTTAAGACTCTACCGCTGTCTTCCTTGTTGTTCAAACACTTTACCGGAAAATATCTAGACTTAGAGAGACCAATCATGCAAACCAAATTTTAACAGCTCTACGGTAGTTCTCCACTAATAGATTAAACTACATGATGCAAGAGCTTAAACATGGTCATGATCTAATGAGAGCTTAAAACAATTGCCAACTTTCAAGTTATTCCAAACCATATGAAGCATTTTCTGATTCCAACCAAATAGCAATCAACGAAGCAATTTTCGGCCTTCGCCATGAACATTAAAGCACAACTAGAACACAAGTGTTCCATATGAAAAAGCGGAGCGTAATATCTCCAATATAGGATGGTGGGATCCAACTTTATTCAAACCAAAATGAAAATTACATCACAGAAGGAGAAGTAAAGAACATAAGATGTGATGGAATAAAAATATAGTTTCACTAGAAGTGACACGATAAGTTGTCGATGAAGGGATGTCTTGGGCATCCCAAGCTTAGATGCTTAGTCTTCTTGAAATATGCAGGGATGAACCACGGGGCATCCCCAGCTTAGACCTTTCACTCTTCTTGACCATATTGTATCATCTCTTCTCTTGACCCTTGAAAACTTCCTCCACTTTCCAAACTTAAAGCAAACTCATTAGAGGGTTAGTGCATAATCAAAAATTCATATATTCAGAGGTGACATAATCATTCTTAACACTTGTGGACATTGCACAAAGCTACTGAAAGTTAATGGAACAAAGAAACCCATTCAACATAGCAAAAACGGCAATGCGAAATAAAGGCAGAATCTATCAAAAACGGAACAGTCCGTGAAGCCAAATTTTCAGAGGCACTTAACTTGCTCAAACGGAAAAACTCAAAACTAATGAAAGTTGCGTATCTGAGGATCACACACGTAAATTTGCAGATTTTTTTGTTTTTGTACAGAGAGTTCTACGCAAATTCGTGACAGACAACAATTCTGTTTCTGTGCAGCAATCCAAATCTAGCATCAACTTTACCATAGAGACTGTACTTGGCACAAAAACATGATAAGGAGAGGTTGCTACAGTAGTAACAACTTCCAAGACTCAACAAAACAGTAGTAAAATAAACACATGGGTTATCTCCCAAGTGCTTTCTTTATAGCCATTAAGATGGGCTCGGTAATTTTAATGATGCTCTCATGAAAATGAACAATGAAGCAAAAGGAGCATCAGAGAAGCAAATTCGAAACACATTTAAGCCTAACCACTTCCTATGAAAAGGAATCTTGTACCTAAATAAATTCATGAAGAACAAAGTGGCAAGCATAGAAAAGCAACACAGCGCAATTTCAAGATTCTCAACATAAGAGGAAACTTAATATTATTAAGATGCATATAACCATGTTTCCCTCTCTCCTAATAACTTTCATAGCATCATGAACAATCTCAACAATATAACTATCATAAAGCATTCTTGTCATGAGCTACATGCATAAAGTGTACTCTCCACATAAGCATAATCAATTTTAATAGTTGTAGTGGGAGCAAATTTATTAAAAAATAGTGTTATTATTCTCATCACCATAATCATCATATAGGAATATTGTAATCATAATTAACTTTCTCCTCAATAGTAGGTGGACTGAAAATATCATATTCCTCATTGAAATCATCATATATAGGAGGCTTATCAACATAAACTCACTCCATGCAGGAAGAGATCATTTTCATCAAAACCGACCTCCCCAAGCTTAAATTATTCCATAGCATTAGCAATAATGGTGTTCAAAGCATTCATAGTAATAACATTTCCATTAGCATGCATATAAAGTTCCATAGGTTTTTAATTTTCTCTTCAAACACCTCATGTCTAATTGAAGATAAAGTTCATAAAGATTTCTAATTTTGTTGTCGTTTTCCATTAAGCCTACTATTGAAGTCACACAACTTAGTATTTTCAGGAGTACCCATTTAGCAATAATAAAAATAAACTAAGCAAATAGAATAAGGCAAAGACAAGTAACTAATTTTTTTGTGTTTTGATATGAAGCAAACAAATACAACTATAAAAGTAAACTAATTTTGTGTGTGTTTTTGATATAAAGCAAACAAGACAGTAAATAAAATAAATAAACAAGACAAAAACAAAGTAAAGAGGGTGGATAAGAGGCTCCCCTTGCAGCGTGTGTCTCCCAGAAACAACGGCGCAGAGGTGGCTTGACACGCGTGAGCACCGTCCGTTGGGAACCCAAGTGGAAGGTGTGATCCGTAGAAACAAGTTTCCCTCAGTATGAAACCAGGTTATCGAACCAGTAGGAGCCAAGAGCACGTGAAGGTTGTTGGTGGAGGAGTGTGTGCGGCGCAGCACCGGTGAAGCGGCGGAGTGTAGTGCGGTGCAACACAATCAAGATACTTTGCCCCAACGTAACGGTGAGGTTGTCAATCTCACCGGCTTGCTGAAAACAAAGTTAACCGTATTGTGTGGAAGATGATGTTTGTTTGCAAGAACAGTAGAGAACAATGATTGCAATAGAATGTATTGAGATGTAAAGAATGGACCGGGGTCCACGATTCACTAGAGGTGTCTCTCAATAAGATAAATAACATGCTGGATGAACAAATTACGGGTGGGAAATTGACAAATAAGATTCAATACATATCATGATGATCACTATGAGATTTAATCAGGGCATTACAACAAAGAACATAGGCCGCCATCCGGCATGCATCTATGCCTAAAGTCCACCTTCGGGTTAGCATTCGCACCCCTTCAGTATTAAGTTGTAAACAACGGACAATTGCATTAAGTATATGTGCGTAATGTAATCAACACAAATATCAGTAGACAAAGCATTTATGTTTTATCCCTAATAGCTATGACACATCCACAACCTTAGAACTTTTGTCACCTGTCCCGATTCAATGGAGGCATGAACCCACTATAGAGCATAAATACCCCCTCTTGGAGTTATAAGTATCAACTTGGCCGGGCCTCTACTAGCAACGGAGAGCATGCAAGAACATAAACAACACATATATGATATATTGATAATCAACTTGACATAATATTCTATATTCATTTTATACTCTCACATAGCATTACAAATAGATGATCTTGATCATGTTAGGCAGCTCACAAGATCTAAACATGATAGCACAAGTGGAGAAGACAACCCGCTAGCTCTTGCTATGGACCCATAGTCCAAGGATGAACTACTCACGCATCCAAACGGGAGGCGGGCATGATGATGTCGACCCTTCGATGATGATTCCCCTCTCCGGCGGGGGGCCGGAGGATCTCCTGAAATCCCAGAGATGGGATTGGCGGCGGTGTCTCTGGAAGGTTTCCGTATGGTGGCTCTCGGTGCAGGGGGTATTCGCGATGAAGGCTTTAAAGTAGGCGGAAGAGTAGGTCAAGAGGCGGCGCGGCGCGGCCAACACCGCCAGGGCGGCGCGGGCCCCTTACGGCGGCAGGCCTGTGCCGGGCCTAGTTGGCCCCTCTTCGTATTCCTACGTCTTACACAGGCTTCTTGGGAAAAATAAGACCCTGGGCGTTTGATTTCTTCAATTAGAATATTTCCTTTGTAGGATTTACGAAACCAAAAACAGCAGAAAACAGCGGCGCTTCGGCATCTTGTTAATAAGTTAGTGCGGGAAAATGCATAATAATGATGTAAAGTATGTATAAAACATGTGAGTATTATCATAAAAGTAGCATGGAACATAAGAGGTATAGATACGTTTGAGACGTATCACTTCTCCCGCGACCAACGGATCACCTTTGTAAGTGCAGTCTGTCCTTTATACTATAGGTAGACTGACCCAGGAATTTGTTCTCACCTATACAATTAAGGTAGACTATTCCGAACAATTCTTATGCCCTGTCCTATACACTATAGATAGACTAACCCAAACAACCCTTACAATCCATCATAGACTTTTAATAAGTCTTCCTCTCCTATATCGATTGGTAGACTGTTCCGGACCACCGTCCTCACCTTTACCAATGGATAGACTGATACATGCAACCCTTATCACTAGTACGTTGATATGCGGGAGGGAAACGACATCTGACTTCCCAGAGCCATTATAGATCTCATGGTTAACGCGAAATGTACGACGCTAGAATCACTAGACGGCATTGGTGATTAGTCCTAGATGAGTAGAACCCTTACAATGGAACCTCCACCATCAACACATACCATGGTTCCATTGCCAACCATAGTCATATTCATAATTGGAAAAGTAACATTTTATTTTCAATGCATGAATGATAAGTATATAGATTTGTGAGTAAATTGATAGCAAGTAATCAAGATGGCATGAGCAAGAGTGAACTTTCCTGGTGACTGCGAGATAATGCAGTTGGATGGTTTGGATGGAACCTGGACCTCGGGTTCTGTAAAGAAGCATCATTGTCCAGTAAGGACAATGTTATAAAATCCAAATGATGCATGAATGGGTACATTATATTATGTTGAATCCCTTTCCCCGAAGTACTTATTAAATTTAAAAGGTTTAGATTTAATTTGGAATATTTATGCCTTTGGCAGTAATTTATAATCCTTTTATTTTATTTTCTTGTAAAAGAAAAGGTTTAGGACTAATAGAATTTTCCATTGGAAAATATTTCCCTTAAATGATAAAGTTTAGAATAGTAAAATATTTCTCTTTTTAGAAATATTGAATTTTGAAAATATTATAATTATTTGGAATTTTCCTTTATTTTATATATCCAAGGAAAATTGCAGATTTGAATTTTACCTCTTGAAATCACCTCAAAATTCTTAAATTTGAATTCACCTTATTTATTACACTTCATATTTTATTTTGGTTAATGATTATTTTCTATGAATTATTCATATTTTTCTTGAATTTTTAGAGTTGTTTTGAATTTATTAGCAGTTTTTAAAGTGTAGAGTTTGAATTTAAATTTGAATTGAATTTAAACCTAAGTGAAATGACTAAAATACCCCTGGGTCCCACTGGTCAGTCCAAATGGGTTGGACCGGACCAGCTCGGCCCGAAACGACCGCGTCGGCCCATTCCACTCTCTCTCGCTCGCGTCTAACCGTAACCCTAAATGCTCTGGCGATTCGGTGGTGATGACGATACCGCCATCGTCGCCGCCACGCTCCGGCTCATTCTGGCCACTTCCGGCCATGCCACCGGCTGCGTTCGAACCGCCGCGCGAAGATCTGTCGATTGGTCCATGTAGATTCGTCGACTTCTTCCTCCTTCTCCATATCGCCACCATGCCGGATCTGGAGACAAATCGCCTCTGGCGATTGGCTGTCTCCGGCGAGCTGTGATCGCCGTCGTCGATGCTATCAAGTGCCTGGGACTGACCTGGCGCGGTTGATGCAGTGGCATCGCCTGTGCCATCGTCCCCAGGTGTTGTGCTGTTCGTGGAGTTCATCGGTGTAACACCGGCGTCCTCCCTGGACTTGCAGCTGCTGCGGCCGCGTGGGCACTGCCTCGCCATGCCGTAGCTTCTGCTTCCAGGCGCAGGTATGTCCTCCAGGTCCTCCTCCCTCTCATCTCCTTGTCTGTGCGCCTCCATGCCTCTGCTCCTCATCTTCTTCTTCTTCTCTCCAAGCTTCCCAATGATCCTAGGATCATGCAGGACATTGCTGTTGATGCCCTTGCATCCTATTCTACCTATCTGCAAGCCATGGACAACCAAACCATCACTGATCACTGGCAAATTGTATGTTGCTGTTGTTCATGGCCATGGCTGCTCTGCTCCATTGCTTCTGCCATGCTATGCTATGCTATGCTAGAGGTGCTGTCTAGGCTTACAGGTGCCATATTCTTGCTTGTCTAGGTCTAGTGCAATCCAATTGTTTGCTGGTGATGCTTGCTGTCATTGTTGGCTATTACCCTGACACTTGTGATGCTTGTGGTGCCTTTCTGTGTCTTGCACATGATCCAATTGATCCATTGGATCAACAGATGCTAGTGGCTAGGCTCTCTGTCTTGCTTGGTTGTTGCTCTAGCCATTGGCTAAGCACTCCAGCCTTTGCTGGTTGCCAATTGGTTAGCCTGTGATGCTTATTGGTGGTTATATCTCACTCTGAATGGCTTGTGATGCTACTCGTACTTTACCAGTGGCTTGTGTGCATGCTTAGTGGTTAATTAAGCTACTTATGCTTGCAGTAATACTTGTTTAAATGGTTTTGATAGCTAGATGGGCATTACTAAAGCAATTGCTTCAGTAATCCTTCTGTGCATGTCATGCTGTTATCATGGATGGATTTTTGTCATATTTCTTTGATGAACCATGTTTTGGTAGTGATCAATCACATGAACAGTTGCTTAAATGAATTCCAATATGCTTTTGGAATAAATCTACTTGTCTGAACCTATGTGGTGATGAAGACACTCTGCCCGTGTGGCTTGTTTACTTGCTGGGTTAGTATGTGACATCAGTAGATTGCTATTGCATCTGGCTGCATCCTATTTGGCTATTTGGTGGGTTTTATGAAATATAAACCAGATCCATATGAGAATCATTTATATGAATGCCATGTGGATGCTTTTGATGAAAAATGGGTGGATCTGATGGTTTAACACACCATAAGGTGCTAGGTTACTTAGTTGGCTACTGTTCTAGGGTTCTAGTGACTTGGATGGCTTAGTACTAGATATACACATGCATATCCAGTTACTGGATCTTCTAGT